>PVKE010001130.1:0-108896 GCA_004027555.1 Craseonycteris thonglongyai | reverse complement strand
TGCGAGCATGTGAGAAATTTTGAAAGAAGCAATGGTTGCCTTTTTAGATTTTTCCACATGTCTAGTGAAAACAGTCTGTTGAGTAGTTAAACTTCATTTTAGTTGATTTATTTTTTTCTTTCTTACTTCAGATTTAAGTGGATAATTCGTATCAAAAGTGGTATGACTTGTCTGAAAGTGACATTCAACATTATGTTTTCTCGGCACTGCAATTCTACTGCCACACAACAGGCAAACGCATTTACCTTTTAAATTAATGAAACAATATGATTCCTCCCAGTCTGTGTTAAAATTATAGGTTCGTTTTCTCTTATTTGGTCCACTCATTTTAGGACTAAAAAAATAAAAATAAAAATAGTTTTAGAACTACAATATCATATCAATTGCCACCATAATAATAGATTACCTACCTCGCTTTGAGTTCATTTAAAATCGAATATATCAAAACACTGTGACCCTAGCTAACCGTCATGACCCGATCAGTCCAGCCACCGCCATCAAAACAGCAACTCCGCGTCTCCCGGTTGGGTGGAGGAGAGTGTAAAGAGCGCAGCGGCTACACAAGACGCGACGTGTACAAAGGCGAAAGCTAGGGAAAAACTTACACATACGATATTGCAAACATACCAACGAATATAATAAACCTGTGGAGATACTCAAACAATATTTTAAAATTCTAACATGTATAAAAATAAATTATAGTTTTACTTAGTGTTTATGAAAAACTTCTGATGCAGTCAAACAATGGGTGCACACAAATTGGGCCACGGGCATGGCACGGGATTGGGAATCCCTGCTCTGGATTATCTCCTCGGCTGATGTACTTTGAAGGGGCCCAGATGGCAGTGAGCGGAGGGCAGCCTCTGGCCAACCATCTTGTGTGGAACTGAATTCAGCCAGCAAACCCCATGAGCTTGGATGCAGATCCTCCCCCAGTTAAGCCTGGGGATGAATACAGGCCAACTGACACCTTTCTAAAATTTATTTATTTATTTTATTGTTTTTTGACAGAGAGAGAAACGGAGACAGAGAGAAGAGGGAGAGCCCAGAGCAGTCTCCATAGTTATATGTCATCAGTTTCCAACATGGTTTTATTCTACACAGGTGGGTAGGGGCTGCGCCGGGTGGGAACCAAACTGGGGACCTCCTGCATGGGAGGCACACCCCAGTTCAGCCTATGGGTCCGCATGGGCCAGGGCCAGGATTCAATTGTTGGTCCTGGGGCCAGGATTCGATCCTCAGTCCCTGGGGCTGCAAAGTGAGCGCCTAACCCGCTGAGCCATCCCGGCTTCCCCCACTGATACCTTTGATGCAACCTTGTGAGAGGTTCAGAAGCAGAGGGCTCAGCTCAGCCATACTGAGATTTCTGACCCACAGACACTGAGAGATAATAAATAGATGTTTTTTTAAGCTCTTAAATTTGGGGGTAATTTGTTATGCAGCAATAGAGAACTAATCCACATCCTTATGGTCAAAAAAAAAAGAAAAGTCACATGCCAGGCCTCGGGGAGGAGTTCTGCCAGCCTATAATGAGAGAGCATGGCAAATTCCAAGACAAAAGAGTGTGGGTACAGGGAGAGGTGGAGGACTGGAGACACGAATGCGGTTCACTGCGAGCACCTACTACGTGCATGCCAGATGTGGGCACAGGGAGTGCAGAGCTGAACAGGACCATGCTCTGGCCTTGGGCAGCTCAGGAGCTAGGGGAAGTGCCCAAGACGGCGTTTGGAGTAATTTTCTCAATGGGGGCTTGACTCTGTGAAGCTTCCTGAAAATGTCACCACCTGTCCCCAGGAATTGACAAAGGGAGTCTGAGAGCATTCCCAAGCCATCCCCCGGAGTAGAGAGAGCCCAGGTGCCTTGGAAATGAAGCTTCGGGCTGCATTTGCCAACTCTGAGCAGAGACCGGCGGGCAATGACAGTCCTCTGTCCCATGAACAGGTCCAGGCCGCCATGGAAACCAAACCCTCATCGGTCCCTGATAGCAACCACGAGAACAGGCGGGGGGGCTGGCTGGAGGGGAGGCCGGGAGGGAAGTGGCAGGCAGTAGGAGCCTGATACGGGCAGGGGGAAATCGCAGCCTACCCTGTGTACCTACTTCGTGTTGGGTACTGTGCTAGGCGCTGCCTTATTGGGCATCGCAATGGCTCTAAGAGCTAGGCTGTATTATCCCCATTCCACAAGAAGAAAAACTGAGGACCAGACAGGGAAGTCACCTTCCCAAGTTCAGATTCAAACACAGGTCCACTCAGGCCAAGCCACTGTTCTGATAGGGTGACCTTTAACCCCACCTTCCCCTTACCTTCTATTCACACCGATTCTCAGATTCAGGAACACTGACGTGGGCAGAAAGAGCGCTCAGTCAGATGTTTTTAGCTTCTAACCGCCTCTGTCATGACTCCTGGAATGACTCCTGGAAGTCACTCCCCTCCGCTAAGCCTGGTTTTCCCATCTGTGAAGGAGAGGTGTGGATTTCACCTCAGGTTCTGGCTCCACCTGGAGGATAGTCGCAGCCTGACACGTGGTGTGGACGAGGGCTAGGGAGCTGGGCTCAGGCTCAGAGGGGGGACATTCGTGCTGGGGCAGCGAGGTCTGCAATGGAGGTCGGCGTGGGAGCTGACAATCTCCGAGTTGTCTTGAAATTCTTGGAGTGAAGAAGCGGGACCCTCTTCTACGTTCCTCCTTTCCTTCGTGGGTTTTTATCAGGCACAGCCAATGAAGTCAGGTCCCATCTGCCTCTCTGCTGAGCATAAACTGATGTATGCAAAGAGCAGGCTGGCTGGACAGCCCACGGACCTGCATGGGGACGAGACCACACAGAGACCCACATGTCGCCGCTCTGATGGAACACTTTCATCGCTCAAACCCCATCTATAGAGGGGTAATCAATCTGTGGGAGTACCAAGGGCCATACTTAACCCCCAAACCCATCAACTAAGCCACAACAAGGAGCCCTGCTGGGGTGTGGACTTCCCAGACCTCACCTCTGTGCTTGGAGTTCGGCTTGTGACAAACAGGAATGCTCAGTGACCCGGCTTCTGCTTTGAGCTTCTTGCCTAGAACACGGGCCGGGGAGGCACTTACTTTGGTGCCCGTGGGGCTGGGGGCAAGGGCTGCCTTCACACTGGCTGATGTATTTGTTATCTCCATCTTTGATGTCTTGGCCTCAGCTGGAGGATTGTAGGCATTCTGTAGCCAGGCACCTGAAGGCCATCCACTGTTCTGACCCAGTGACATGATGAATCACCCCGGGGACTTGGTGAAGCCGTCACCGAGTGTGCACTCTGCCTTTGTCTCCGGTAATGTCAGCCACACAGCACCAGGGGGTACCCCCTGTCATCCTCCACCTTCCATGCAGATCCCTGAAGCTAGTAAGAAGCAGCTGGGGGAGAGGGAGGTGTGTGCAGCAAAGCCAGACCAAAGTTGCTGAGCAGAGAGGCCTTTGCACAACTTCTCGCAGAAGCGTGCCCCTGAAAGACACACTTTGATGGCTTAGGAGAGATGATCGGATCAAGGAAGGCTTTCAGTGAATCAAAAACAACTTGCTAACTCCTGCCTCACAGGGTGAGTTTAAGATATCAGATCATCTTGTGTGCTTTAGTTAGAAACTATCTGAGTCTTCTGCATCAGTGGGCTTAGCCCCTCGGGGCTGAGTGGGCAGGACTTGGGTGTCTCTCCTACTGGCCTCCCAGCAGCTCCCAGCTCAGCACAAGGCAACCCCCGGCCAGAACTAAGAAGATTCCCCGCCTACATCCCTCCTCTCTGGGGGGAGCCTGAGTCCAGCAGTCCTTTTCTTTTCCTCTGAAAAATATTCTACATGAAGATTTTAAAGCTGTTTCCAAGTTAACATGTTTACTGTAGGATATCTAGGAAGTATATGCAGTCAAGAGAAGAAAACAAACATTTCCCATCACCCCGTGACCCGGGGTGGGATCACGTCTGCATGCTGAGATCTGGGGAGGCGGTGGCCCTGAGGAGAGGACGGGGTGCCGGGGTCAGCAGAGCTGCACTGAGTTCTGGTTCTTTCCCTGACCAGCGGCGTGGGCAAGTGGCTCATCTTTTCTGAGCCTCAGTTTACTCATCAGCATACTCGGGATGGTAATAGTTTGGGCGTGAGGACCTACTGAGATGGCTTGTGCTCAGTACCCCCCACAGCACTGGACACGTGGGAGGCACTCCCTTCAGTCTTGGCGACGTGAAGGGACTGGGAAGAGAAAGCAGCATGTCTCAGTCTAGTCTAACAGGAGGAATATCGGAAGATGGACAGCTCAGTTTTATTTGGATCATTGAACTCCCTGTTTAGTTTCGGTCCGGGCTCCTGGGGTCATAGTTTCCTTCAGTTGGCCAAAGCGGCCTGGCACAGGCGTGTTTTCCAACACTGGCCACTCTGCCTTCTGGCTCCAGAAGTCTTGTTTCTGCAGCTGCAAACAGTCTAACTATGAAGTCAGGGGTTTGGGCTGGATAGTGCTGGGGTTTACAAGCACAAGTTATAGGGAAGGACGGAATGGAGAAACCTTTCTTAAGCAGTAGTTTAGAAGCGAAGGGAAAGCCCACGTGCAGATGTCTGCCCAGGGAACCATCGCTAATGTCAAGTCGCTGGGGGTGAATGGAATGGGAACCACACTTTCTCCTGCCAACCAGGTGGCCCACTTCCAAATGGCCACTGAGCCACTCTACTGCCAGCGCAGATGAATACTTATTCCCTTCCAGACTTTTTTGTGTTCACATGTGTGTCCAGATTCTTGCTGTATCGTTAATGGGGCTCAATCTGCTCTATAACCTGCTTTTCCCATTGAACTCTGAGGCAGAACATGCTGCCTTTGGGTCCATGTTTCTTGCTGTCTTCCAGGGCTATGCTGGGCACAGAATACTTCCAGTGCTGCCATACACTTGACCTCCAGCCTTCCAACCTCTAGTCCGCCCACCCTGTTCCCCTCCGAGTAAGATCGTTCTTGCCTTTGAAACTCTAGCTGCAGCCTTGCTCGGTGCTGGCTGGGTCTGAATCAGTCCGACACGCTCACTGGCACACGAGCTTCTGTGGGGAACAGGCCCCTGCTCGCTTTCTGGGAGCAGGAGGCCGTAGCCAATGAAAGGATGCAGAAGTCAGCTGGAAGGGATTCAAGGTGGCAATGACCCTTCCGGTGCCATGAGTCCCAGGCTTTCAGAGACCAACAGGAATGCCAGGGATCCAGCTTACAGAGAGGGCTGAGGGTCACCGTTTGTGGCTGGCTTTGGTCCCCAGGAGAGCCATCATTGGAGTGACAATGGCTGCTGTTCCCTTTGGCAGGTGTTCAGCCAGGTCCTTGCAGGAGAGGGGGACACAGCAGAGCAGGAGGGACGAGAGGCAGGATGGGGAGGCAAAAGAGTGAATGGCTCACGTGACATTGAAGTGGGGCGTAGTGGGCGTGGGGCACAGCGATGCTCGACTTGCTCTTCCAGCTCCCCAGTCAGATCGAAGTTTCTTTCTTTCTTTTTTTTCTTTTTTTTATTATTTTTGACAGAGAGAGAGAGAGAGAGAGAGAGAGAGAGAGAGAGGGAGAGAGACATATACAGAGACAGGGAGAGAACTGAACTGGGGGAACTGCCCAGTTCAGCATGTGGGTCCGCACGGGCGGTTGCCCGGGTTCAGATCGAAGTTTCTTGAGCCCACAGCCAGCGTGCCATTCATCTCTGCACCCCAGTCCCCAGCCCAGGGTCGATGCTCTTGGGGAATGTGTGCTGAAAGAAAATAAGTGAGTGGAGTAGGTGGTGCCGCTACTGCGTTCAGGGTCTTTGGGGTTCCTGGGCCAGCGTTCCCCCTTTTTCCCTTCCCTTCCCAAACTGAGCTCATGAAGCCTCGCGTCCTGCCACACAGCTTAGGCCACGAAACGGGCACAGGCCGGGAATCCCCCAGTCTGGGTTCAGGCCCACATTTTGCCAGGCTCTGGTCACTGAGCAGTGGCCTGACCTTTCTGAGCCTTCAACCATCCCTGCTGGATTATGGCGAACACCTCCTCTGCTCTCTGCTCCCACCCCTACACCCTACACTCTGTTGTCAACCCAGCATCCCAAGTGAGGCTGTAAAAACACGCCACAGACCGTCACTCCTCTGCTCCAAAGTCTTCCATGGCTCCCCTTTCATTCCCCTTGGAAGCCAAAGTCCTGATCAAGGTCCCTCAGGCCCAGCGAGGTCTGTCCCGCCCACCCCGTGCCCTCCTCCTCTCTGACCCGTTTCCTGCCGCTCTGGCCCTGGCTCAGTCCCTCCGGCTGCTCAGTCTCCGCCTTGTCCTCCCAGGGCCGTGGCACTGGCTGGACGCGCTTCTCGCTGGCTCAGGGCCTGCTTCCTCCCTCCCGCAGGTTTTGCTCACCTTTCCGAGGGAGGCTGCCCTGACCACCCCCCACCCCGGAGTTCCCAGCCCCTTCCTGCCTTACTGATTCCCGTCAGGGCACTGCACCATCGGAGGGGAATCATGCTCTCGATTTCGCTTACTCTACTGACGGTCCCCCTCTCACATGCTGACGTTTTAAACATCAGGACGGGACAGTCTGTGCTGCGCCCCATCGTACCCCCGTGCTGGGAGCAACGCGTCACGCCTTGTAGACGCTCACGGCGTGTTTGCCGAGTAACATGAATGAGTGAACTCTATGCCATGGGCGTGATCTGGAATAGCATATTCTGTGTAATATCTTTGGCTGCCTCTTAAGCCTTGGGATCACTTTGAAGACTATCCAAAGATTGCAAGACCGTGTTGACTTCTTTCTTTTTCTTTTTCTTTTTTTTAACCTGTCAGCATTTGTAGCTACTCATTTGTGTAAATAGTGTTTTCAGGACACTATATGACCCAAACTAATGAAAGCGATCAGGTTCTTTTGATAAACTCACGAAAAAGGTGAAGTCGGAGGGTTAGAGATGACAATTGCAGTTTTATGTCGAACTGAGTATTGAACTTATTTAATCAAAAAGTCTTGTCCTTATTGATTGGCTTTATAATAAGTAAAGGTGATAATCTGTGTTTATAAACCAAATTCACACAGAGGTGAGAGAGAGAGAGAGAGAGAGAGAGAGGCAGAGAGAGAAGGGGGAGGGCCCAGAGCAGTCTCCATAGTTGTACACCATTAGTTGTGACGAAGTTTCATTCCACACAGCTGGATGTGGGGTCACACGGGACAGGAACCGAACTGTGAGCCTCCCACGAGGGAGGGGAGAACCTTCGCTGCCACCCCGGCAGTTACCAGTTACGCCACAGTTCAGCATGTATGTCAGCTTGGGCGATTCCCCAACTTAACAGTTAGTTGCAAGGCAAACTCTCAACCTGCTGAGCTGTTCGGGCATCCGCTAAAACGTTGCTTTTTAAAAATCAGCTTTGCATATCACATTCTGTGTGAGATTAAAAAAGTAGCTAACAGTGTGAAAACCACTGACTTGGAACAGAACCTCTAAGAGACCCTTCTGCTTCAGTATAGCCTGAAATCGAGCTGGTGGTTGCATAGCTAGGGTAGGGTCAGGGTGAAGATATGTGCGTTTCCTCTGGGCGCTTCACTCATTTCTTGCAACACTGACCTCCTATTAGGTCTCTAGAGCCATCCCGACTACCCCCCTTTCTCTCTATCCCATACCACATACTCCTGACCAAACTTTGAGAAATGATTCTTATTTGCATAGTTTAACATAGTGACAGTTATTCTCCACATCCCTAGAAAGCCCCAGAACCAGAGCATATCAAAACGAGGAGGATTTTGTGGCTCAAATGGGGAGATGAAGCTCAGGGATGGGAAGCTACTTGCTCAGTGTCACACAGAGATTCAGAGGGTAAGCTGTGTCTGGAATGCAGGTTCCGTTATTCGAGCCGAGTTTCTTCAGCCTTCTCTTCCAGTTAGCAATCTTGCTCGTGGCTGAGGCCCATCGTTAGAGATGGACCTCATTTTCTGTGAAGCTCTGTGGGATAATGGTCAGAAGCATAGACTTGGGAGCCAATGCCCCTGAGTTTAAAATTCTGACTTCACTGCTTACTTTCAATGACATTGGGTTGGTTAGTTAATCTTTCTGTACCTCAGTTTTCTTATCTGTAAAATGGAGAGAAAGAGGAGGATGCTAAGGAGATATCAACCTACAACATAGGTTTAAAAGTTTAAGGTTACAGGTTTAAAAGTAAGGTGTCTTGTTCACAGTGTAAGTATTTTATTTGTTAGCTGTGATTGTCAACAAAGGGATTGGCCCTTGTAAAGTAGTGAAAATTTCTAGGAAAGTGGCAGGTCACATTTGAAGACATTTTAGTCACTCTCACTTTAGTATGAATGTATATGAATGATGCTATTTCTGGGCTCAAAAGGAACAATCATCACCTCCTTCATGTGAAATGCAAGGTTTTTCACATTCTGGACCCTGCTTGCTTTTCTGTATTTATCTCTTGGCACCCTCCCCTGACTTTGAACTTTGCCCTTCAAACATACCAACCCATTTTTCCTTTTTTTTTTTTCACCAACCAAAATCTGCCATGTCTCCTTAACCTTGCTTTTTGCCTTTTACTCTTTTCCCCAAACCTAGTTCAGTTGTCACCTCCTCTTCCAGAAAAGCTTTTCTACTTCCCTGTCCTTTTCATACCTCTGGGCCTAGAGAGTTCTTCTATAACCTAATTAAGATAGTTGGCATGTATGGAGCATCCACTATATATGTGTCAGGCCCTGAGCTAGGCACTTAATTTGAATGTTCATATTTGAGCCTCACAACAATAATAATCTCCCTAGAGACAGATCTATTATTATTTCAATTGTGTAGATGAGGAAGTGTAAGCAGAGAGAAAGTAACTTTTCCAAGGCTGTGGTCAGTAAACGTGAGCATCTCTTTCAGAGTCTGTCTGAGTCACTTCGGCAACCCCAGTGGAAGGCTGGAGTTGGCTACTCAGCGGGGACCCAGTGAAAGCTGGGCGACCTGATTCAGACGTGGCCCAGCCTCTCCATCTACTGAGTCCCTCAGGTGTGTAGGAGTCCACCTGGTCTTCCAAAGAGAGTACAGCTCTCTCGGCGTGTTTTCACTTTCTTCTGTCGGTAAACTCCTGTTGTCAGTTTGCTCCAAACAGCCTCAGAGCTCCCATTCCCATAGGATCTTTCATTTTGTCCTGAAAATCGTGGCAGAAAACGTCTGAGCTGTTGGTGTGTCAGAATAGAGTTTATGGTCGCTAGCAGGCCTGATGTTAGGAGCGGCGAGAAAGATCCAGGAAATAATACGACGCGGCCTGCTGCTCACCCCAGCCCGTGAGGACCAAGCACGTCTGCGAGGGACCAACACTGGGGCGGTGGCATAGGTGCTGAGGCTTTAGCGGAAGCTGCTCCCACATTTCCCAGAGATCAGACCCCGGGGAAATGTAATGCAATGTAATACATTGGGAAAAGCTTTGGAGGAAGAGTCAGAACAACTGAGTTTGAGTTTTGCAGTATGAACTTGGCAAGGTTCTGACTCTGCTCTGGGCTCCTCTCAGAAGAGAGGACTTAAGGGTCGGGATTGTATCTAATCCAATCACTGTTTTAGGGCTTGAGTCTCTCTCCCAATGTGTACGTAGCTAGGTGTATATATACATGTTTGTAAACACGCGTGGGCACGTAATACATATGCATATACACATATAGAACAGGCTGGGGTGGGGATGGGTCCTATGCCCACCTATGTGCTAAAGAAATCAAGGAGGAAGAATTCTGTGTCTAACAGGCTGTGGAAGTCGGTGGGCGGTCTGAGGAGAGAGGACCACACAGATATAGGAGAACCACCGCACCACCGCAAACTCGGAGCAGGAGAGCAAAGATCCAGGCGTTCCTGTAGCTGACATCCCAGATCCACCCTGGGCCCAGCCTGGTCTTGGCTGGTTTGCTCTCCCTGAGGCCTGGCGCTGCTCTCCCTGGGTTTGCTGGGTTTGCTCGTTTTAAGAGGAAACCACTGAAAGCCTAGCTTATCAGTTAGCTTTTGCTGTATGACAGATGACTGTTGATTACTTCCTATGAGTCTTCAGGTTGGCCGGCAGGTCCTGCTGGGTCGGGCCGGGCCTGGATGGGGCTACATTGCCTCACCTTTCCTTCCCAGGCTGCTCATATCCTGGAGAGAGAGAGAGAGAGAGAGAGAGAGAGAGAGAGATGCCAAGTCTGCTACTCTCCCATTGGTCAGAACAAGTCACATGGCCGAGTCCAGGGTCCCAGGGGGAACAAACTGCCGAAGCTGCACACAGCAAGGCCATTACTTGGGGCCATGAAATGCCATTGGTCCATTACCTCTGAGGTCACTTAAGTAAGTTTCCCACAAAATTAATAAATGAAACAAATACTTATGGAGCCCCTACTATGGACCCACCCCTTTCTTAGTACTTCACATGCTGGGGATTCGGGGTGAACAGAAGAGAATGTGTATTATGCCAACTTCACATTGAAAGTGAGATCCTGCTAGGGTCCTACAGAGCAGAGCGTCCATTCCAGCCCCTCGTTGTCAGATGTGCAAAGTGAAGGCAGGGTATGGTATGGGGTCTGAGGGCGGGCACAGCGGGAGGGACAGATAGAGTTTGGATCCTTTAGTACACGGCTCTCGGTCTCCCCTGTTCTGTGTCATCTATCGTCACTGTGAAAGGACCGGCCCCACCCATGTGGCCCATCCCACTCCCCTTCCACCCTCACAACCCCTCCAAGTCTCCTTAACACTTGAAGTTATGACAGAACCCCAGGCCTCAGCAACACGACCAAGTCCGGGGGGCAGAGGCCTGAATCTCTGAAGCTGTGGAAGGGAGGGCCCGGAGAGGAAATCTATATTTGCAAAATCGTTCATTTCACTTCAAAATCATGCCTGCGGTATTGACTACGTCTGCTGCTTGGAATTTACTTTATGCTTCCACTTCACAGCTTGGATGCTTGGCCTGGAGAAGATGTCCGGAGAGAAGTGGGCTGACTCGTCAAAGTCATTTCTGTGCAGTCACGTTTGATGCCTTGCTGAGACTGGGGTGGTGTGAGGGGGGGAAAGGAAATAATATTTGTGGAGCCCTACTACACCCCAGTGGGCACTCTGATCCCCCGTTCGTAGGTAAGAAACCGAGTTTCAAGGTCACGACTTGTCCGAATGCTGGAACCTCCGCTGGGTGAGACCGTCAGGCTGCTGCCTCTTCCGCTTGGCCCACTGGCTGTCCACCACCACTTCGGGACCGCTTCTTGCCCCGGGGCTTGTCTGGAACTTCCCCCAGCCTCCTCCTCTCTTTCCTCCCCCATCTCTGGCAGGGCAAGGATTTTATTTTCAGAAGGCACAAACTGTTCCCGACATCAAATCATCCCCAAGAAGATATACTTTCCTGGGTGACTTATCGTGCTTTGTGTTTTTAGTGCTTTAAGATTTTTATGTTTCCAATAACCCAAAGAAAGATGATGGATATATAATAACACTGAGCAATAACAGACTGTATTTACAAACACATATATATGCTCCATCAAATGTACATATTTTTATACCTCTCACCCATCTCTCCGGGGCTGCTGCATTTTTTGAATTACACGGTGTAAGCAGTGAGCCCATCACCCGGCTCACACATCCATAAATTACCCAGAGGCAGCGGGCGTCCTGGAACCGTCCTGCCTTAAATCACCTGCCACTGCGTTTCCCTCCCCTTTTCCTGGGCGGCTCGCTTGGGAACGGGGCTGGGCATCTTGGAGTCACGGGAAGAGGGGGGCACCAGGAAGCAAGAGTTCTGCTTCCCCTTCTGGCTCTAGTAGCAACTCCCTGTGTGACCCTGGGGCGGTAACTGCTCTACTTTGGGCCTCAGTTCTCCCATCTGTGGAATGGGAACCAGGAACCAGGAACCAGGGAGCTCTGGGCCCTGGGTTATTCAGCCAGGCGATGACATCAGGGAGACCAGCCCCAGCCCAGGTCTGTCCCATGTCCCCATTCTGTGGGGTTCTAGCCGACCACATCAACAGCTCCTCTTCGTCCTCTAACGTCAGTGGTATCTGTCCAAGTGCAACCGTTAGGAAATGTCACAGATTTGCAGTTTGGAAGAGTAACATGGCACCATTCATCTTTCCCACTACTCCATGAATTAGGTCTTCGGTCTCATTTTAACTTCCTAATAAGCTGCAGAGGCAATAGGCCGTGGGGGCGGTAGGTTTTGAAGGGTGCTGAGGGTCAAGGTCAGAACTGGAGCACTGCAGTAGACCAGCGTGGAGGACTCTCCCTCCCACGGCCGAGGGGAGGCAGGGCAGGCCTTCCAGGTGGCGCGTGGATAACCGCTAGTGGATCGTGTGTAGCAGAACTGCCTGCTGTGGTCACAGCTGAATTCAGCCCGAACATCCAGGTTTTTTTATGCTCATCTTTAATTTACCCGCCTGGAGTTTTTCAGGTCACCATGCATTATTCATGAGCACCTTGTGAATGTAGCATTGGAGGCTTTGGATAAAGAGATGCCAGAACCAATGAAAACAAAATCCTACTCATAAAGAATGCAGAGGCTCAGCCAGGTGACTCTGACAAAAGTCACCGCTGGGCCCTCTTTGGAGGAACTCGGTGCCAGCTTTTTCCTGGGCAGCATTTGCAATGGCATCTTTCTTTGGGGGGTCCCTTCTTGGAAAAGAGCTGATGAATAATTGAACCCTCATCTCCCATGTCCTCAGTCCCCCCACCCAACTTCACTCTCACCAAAGAGAAAAACACACCAAGTGGTGTGTTTATGCGATGGATGTCTAGCGGGACTGAAGCTGAAGGAAAAATGGAACAAGATGAAAACGAGCCATTTTAATAGTTTATTAAAGAAGTTGTCAAATCGTGCTCGGTCCATTGTCTCCATTCACTGATCAGCCGCCTGTGCCCTCACCATCTCTTGTCACTTGCTTCAGCCCTGCACACTTAATGCTCACAGCAGTCTGGTGGTGGTGGTGGTGGTGGTGGGGGCAATTATTATCTCCACTGTACAGAAGAGGACACTGAGGGTCAGAGAAGTCAGGTTCTTCTCCCAAGGCAGTTTATAGTGAGGTAATTTATTCTGGAAAATGATCCCAAGGAATGGGAGTGGGGTGGGGGAGGGGAACATAGTGAAATAAGAATGTGTGACTGGCTGGGTCAGTACATGGGGGTGACTAGGGCTCAGTTCTACTGGGAGCCTCGAGAAGTCATGTAGAACATGCCTCCAAATTGTCTGCTCTGAGCAGTCTCCATAGTTGTACATCATCAGTCCTTGACATGGTTTCATTCCACACAGGTGGGCGGGGTGCCATGCAGGGCAGGGACCAGGCCGCGAGCTTGGGGCCAAAACGGGGGCCTCCCACATGGGAAGCTCGCCCCAGCGAGAACTGAACTGGGGGCCTCCCACATGGGAAGCACACCCCAGTTCAACATCTGGGCCTAGGACTCGATCCCCTGTTCCCAGGGCTGCAAGATGAACGCTTAACCCACAGAGCCATCCCGGCTTCCCCATAGAAATCTTAATAGCTAACATTTATTGGGCATCGACCACGTGCCAGGTGCTGTTTTATGCACTTTATATATATCAACTCATTGACTCTTCACAGTAACCTTACGATGAAGGTACAAGTTTCATGCCTAATTTCCACTTGAAAAACAACAAGCAAACCAAACTGGTTACAGGAATGTGAAGTGTTTTATGTGAAGACATGTGCCTAGAAGAGGGCCAGAAAGTCCAACACCAGAGTTTGCACTCCAACCATTGCACATGCCAGCTCATGTAGACTGAAGGTTGAAGAATCCTAGAGTGACAGGCTGGAGGCATGGAGACCCGTCAGTGATGGTTCTAAATAGCCAGATGCTAGCCTGGGTGAAGATGGAGGAATCTAGAATGGAGAGACTCGAGAATATTGGAGCATTACCTTGGCAATGAGCTCCATGGGACTAGAAGCTATAGCAGGTGGCTAATGCCCTGCCCACCTCCCTGGAGCCCCACGTCCTGCCTTCCTTTCAACTGCAATGTTCTTATTCTTTGCCTGAAGCCTTTCTCTGAAGTGGGGAGCTGCCTGTGGGCAGGACACAATGTAAGTGCCAGGAAATAAACACCCCCAGGAGTGCCCTCCACCAACAAATGCTGTGACCGAGGCTTGCGTCCACACCATTTCCTCAAGTGTCCATGTGGAACTAAGCTTCACTTGCCCACAGTACCGATGGCTTGATGAATGCATCCTGGCTTGATTTCCTTTCCTTCCCTGTCTCACTTCCGCACTCCTTTTCCACCAGTTTCCTGCACTTCCCCAATCAGCTACTTGTATTTACATCATTCTCCAGGTTTGCTCAATGGTGGAACCCAAAATAAGGCAGAGGCAGAAGGTTATTATGGGGAGAAGGAGAGGGAAGGAAGGGTGAGACACTCTGGTCTGAAAGCTGGAACTCTGGTGGCAGGATGGAGACAGTGGGCCGTGCGAAGGACCTGATGAATCTGAGATGCCTGTGGGCCATCTTGGAGCTGATGCTTCACGGGCAGTTGGCTCTGTGGGTTTGGAGCTGAGAAGAAAGCTCTGGGCTGGGCAGTACCCACATTAGAGTTATAAGGGCAGCTCATGACTTACCTCAAGGTGTGGGCGTGGCTGTCCCTACACTGTCTCCTCAATCGTGTCTGATCTTTTCTCCCCCAATTCTACTCAGCTGCAAGGCGAGAATGTGGAGGTGTTTAGATGGGTGGGAGCCAAGAAATTGCTCGTTAGAGGGAAGAGAGTAAAAGCTTGTTTACATGGAGGGAACGTTTATTGAAGTTCTGTCAGTGGCTGCAAGCAAATTGCTGATACATTTCAATAAACGTCCAGAAGATGCTTCCCTCCCTGCAGGAAGTGTTTTTAATAAGTGATGTGGTCAGGAGTGTTGGTACAATTTTTCTCAGCTGGTGTTGCAGACACTCTAAGCGTTCGTTGGAGAAGTCATGTGGGCTTCCAAAGGCCAACCTGGAAATCTCCCCATGCCTTGCTGGCGTTCTCAGAGCAGAAGGTGTCTTGGATGGGGTCTGGTCACCATGGTGGTTCCTTTGTCAGAATCGCCCGGTTGCTTGTTAGAGAGGCTATCATGGAAAGACAGAAAGACAAGGTCTATAAAACCAAAGTAAACGATCCTCCTTTCAGAAGATGGGCAGTCATCTCTACTACCTCCTTGTCCTCACCAAGTCCTCTCAAGTTTGCCTCCTTCTAACTAGATCACTAATCCACCTAGTTGCCTCCGTCTCCCTGTCCTTCAAGTGCGCCATCATCTTTTGGATTACCTCAGCAGCCTGCCCGCTGGTCTCCCTGCCTGCTTTCCAATCCATTCCCCACACAGCAGCCAGAGTTATCTTCTTAAAATTACAATTCACTGAGTCTCTTCCCTGTTTCGAATTCTTCAGGGACTCCCCAAATTTCTTAGCTCAAAGACCAACCTTGTCAACAAGGCACTGCGTGATCTTGGCCCCATTCTCTGTGGAGCTTTTTTCCTCAGCTAAGGGGCCGGCATGATCTGTCTGATGGCGCAGAGGAGGTGGTAGGAGACTTTAGAGCTGAGGGTTCTGAAGTTGACATGAGGGGCGAGCTAATGCTTTGTTGTGGGCGTTGTCATGTGCCTTGTAGGATGTTTAGAAACATCCCTGAGTTCTACTATTAGATGCCATCAGTACTCTTTCCTCTGGGATGTGACCATCAAAAATGTTTTTAGACATTTTTAAATGTCCCCTGGGGGACCAAATAGCTCCCAGTTGAAAAATGGTGCTTTAGAGAGAGACCTGGATTGGGTCCAGTCCCAACTCTGCCTCTTGCTAGTTGTGTGGTCTTTGGTAGGTCACTAGCCCTTTCTGTGCCTCAGTTGCCTCATCTATAAAGTGAAGATACTACATGAGGGTATAACAATTAAATCAGAAAATGTGTGTAGAGTGCTTGCCAACATTGCACCCAGCTATAGCAGTTCAATAAATACATGTCAGTTACTGTTGCTATTATTCTTGTTCATCTGCTCAACATTCCCACTCAAACAGAACTTCGGGGCTGGGGGTTGATGTTAAAGAGAAAAGTTCTTCAGATACACACAGGTGGCACCCTCCACCCACCCCCATAAAAGCAAAAACAAACCAGCAGCTTCTCCTGAAGCTGGGGAAGAAATCAACCTGTACATTTTTTTCCCCCCTGAAAAGTCCATTTCTTGAGGGAATAGGAGCATAAATGGGCTCTCGTCCTCCGGGAAACAGTGGCCTTTTCCAGGGGACAGTTTAATCTTTTGGAGACAGATGAGTATGAGCTGCAGTAATCCTGTGATGCTACCAAGAGAGTTGGGGAGAGGGACAGAATTTCAATAGGGTCTTGGAGACTCTCAGGGTGTTTCAACAATAGCACTTTACGCCTTGAACTCTGCCCACCCCTCTACCCCAGCCCCGCAATGCATTCGTGGAAATAACAACTCAGGCTGATAGGGGAGAATTTCATGGGTGGAGAGGGGGAAGGTCATGTCCTTCCTAGGGTCACATCCAATTCTCTGTAGCAGGAAGTGTGCCCCTCCGGATCCTCTCTCTGCCCTCCGCCCCCCTGCTCTGTGCCTGCAGAACCAATCCCTAGGGACTGCAGCAGTGGGCTCCCTTGCATTTCGGATTCCTGTTGGGTTCAGCTAATGGGAGGCAGCAGCAGGAGATCAAAGGAGAGAGTGATCAGACTAATTTTTCTTTCCTTTCCTCCCTCTTTAGACAGACCTCTGCCTTGCCCTTGCCTTTGTAAATAAGAGACTTTATTAAACTCACCTCAGTGACCATATTTGAATATGTTGTTGGTTTCCTGCGGGGCGTCTGATACAGTAGGTCTTCAAGGGGCCCAGGAAAGACTGGGAAAAACCCAGTCTTAGATTAATCCTCTCCCAGGCTCTGAGTGCTTGTGGAGCATGTTTTGTTCATCTCTGGTTCCTCACTGGAAGCACCTAGCACAGAGCAGGTGTGCAGTGAATGTCTGCAGACCTGAATGAATGGGACTCATAATTAAGAGAGGAAAGAGGAGACTGGGTAGGGCGCTTCCCCTCCTTGAGCCTGGTAGTACATGCTAACGCTGTGGGCATCACAGGGACGCTTTGGTAAGTGGCAGAAGTGGACGGATTCTGTGATCTAGTCAGTCTTAACCTCTGGGCCCCATGTTGGGCTTATGGAAAGTCCATTAAGGAGCTTGACATGTTTTGGAAGAGCAGCATCTTTTTTTTTTTTTTTAATATTTATTTATTTATTTTATTTTTGACAGGGAGAGAGAGAGATACAGAGACAGAGAGAGAACTGAACTGGGGGAGCTCCCAGTTCAGCATATGGTTCTGCACGGGCCGGGGCCGGGATTCGATCCCTGGTCCCTGGCGCTGCAAAGTGAGCGCCTAACCCACTGAGCCATCCCGGCTTCCCCAAGAGCAGCATCTTAATGAGGACTCTGGAGGTGAGAGGAGTGGGAAAGGCTCAGAGAGGGGAAGCTACCTACCTAAGGTCACACAGCCAGAGAGGCAGAGCAAAGCCAAAGCTTCTGACCTATTCCCCAGTGACAGCAGTCACCCATTGAGTACTTCCTGTGGCTGGATGCACTGCTCAGCTTACCTCAGTTCTCATAATAACCATGTAAGGAAGATATCATTAGCCCTTCTCACCAGTGGTAAAGCTGAGGCTCAGAGAAGTCAAGTAATTTACCCAAGGTCACACAGGTGGAAAGACACATAGCTGGGATTCAAATACAAATTTAAAACTGGGTTCTTCTACTTCAATTTGCTTTTTGTGGCCCTAAGAAGTGCCTAAATCTTCTCTCCTAGAATCTATTTTCTTTCAACAGTGCTTGCTGAGCCTCAAAAACAAGCTGGGGTTCAACTAGAATGAAGGAAAAAATAAGTAAATTGCAAATTTTATGTACATTTACATTTTTGAGGGAGGTAGGCAAAACTGTCCAGCTTTGGACAGCTGGACAGAGAGAATTGGTCTGGTTCCCCAGCACATCACAGTGGAGTTCTGGCCAGCAGAGGGCGACAGACTGGGCAAAGTAGGAAATAGAGAAGACAGCACACCCAGGTATGGGGGCCATGACAGAGCAGCTCATGTAGGGTTTGTGGGGCGCTAGGAAGACCCTTCTTCCCTCTAAGTAACAGCCACAGGGGCACAGATCTAACCAGAGATTCTACAGTTTTAGAGTCATTAGTTCATTCATTCAGTTAATTAAATCGAGTACCTCCTTGATGACATCAAGGAAACCCACTGGAAATCCCCTGGAGAACAAAACGTACTGGACCTTGTGGGGTGTAGTCTGCTGTGGAGGAGGCATGGAGGGAGCTACCATGATTTAAGTATTCTAGCTGCTGGGATCTACAGCTGTGAACAAGTCAGACAAGATCTTACCCTCCTGAGTGCTAGCATTGTTATGGGAAGACAAACAACAAACAGACGAAAGCAGGTGATTTCAGAGAGAAGTGCTATGAACGCAGTGAACAGCACTGGGCAATGGGACACGGAGTGACACAGGAGTGGAGACCCCAGTGGGCAGGTGTATGGGGGATTGTGGGAAGAAGCAAGGAGTCCCCTTAGTCATGGACAAGCTGCTGGGATCACCTGTCTGGAGCCCTTTGCATTTGTCTGTTCAGCCACTTCCAGGTCCGCAGGCCACCATCTTGGGGGGAGGTGATGGAGTGGCATTACTGGCCTCTGTCTAGATGTCCCCTTCTATTGAAGACTGAAGTCCCCTTCCCACGACTGGGCTACCCTGGTCCGAGGTGGACAGCTCTTGGAAACATCATACCTCTGATTTATTCTTATTCTCCAAAGAATTTGGCAAAAATATCTACAGGATCTCAAGTTTTCTTATTCTCGGCTAAAGTGATTAAAGCAAACGGGAAGGATGGGGACTGTCATAAGTAGGGACCCAGGGAGACCTGAAGAGTCCTCCAGGCTGACGGAGCTCCCAGGTCCTCTCACACAGTGCCTGCAATTCTATTAGGAGCCCGTTCTTCAGGTTAATCACAGCTCTCTTCAAATGCAAATGTGGCTAGAACAGGCCTTGTCTCACCTTACATATCAAGGGCTTTGTCATCCTTAATAGGAGGAAATCAGCCAGCCTGCAATTTCCATACCTGGGGCTATTAGAAAGGGCACAGACTTGGGAGCAGAAAAATTCCACCTTACAGTCTGAGCTTTATCACTTACCAGCTGTATGACCTTGGAAAGTTCCTTCAGTTCCTTGACCCTCAGCGCCCCCCTTGTCCAGGGGCCTCAAGAATATCACCCTGGCGAGGTGAGGCGAAGGTTAAAGGCCATGTGCGTGAGTGAGGAAGTCAGCACAGCGCTTCTCCCGTAAATGCCCCCAAAGCGTGCGTCCTCTTCCCTCCACCTTTGTCTCCTGCACCATCTGGGCTGCCCAGCGCCTCCTCTTTTTCCTTCGCGTGGTTATTCGTGCGCCGTGGCCACGATGTGCCCTATGGCAACCTTCCCTTGCAGCGGCGGCCAATGTCAGCCCCGCTGTAATAAGACATTCTTTCCCCTTGGGGCTTGGAGGAGGGTGGGACAGTGTGATGGGACCTGTCCCTCTGTGACTGCGGTCCGCAATCAGCCCAGTTGCTTCATGGCATCCCAGCCGGCTGATTAGCAGGGTGCACTTTGGCCCCAGGTTAATGGACTGTGTCACACTGCGGTCCCTGAGTAATTACCAGTGGGAAGGTCTGGGGCCCGGGCCCTGTGGTCTTGGGGAGGTCTGGCCCCATTTGAATGCAGAATTGGGAAAATAATCTTGTATGAGCCAGCAGCAGAGAGCTAAGGAGGGGGTCCCGGAGCCCTGTGAATGTGACCCCAGACCCAGGCTGTTCTCAAAGGGGCCAGATGCACTTCGCATGCATTAAGAGAGGCAGTGCAGGGGCGTGGCGAGCGCAGGATGTGGGGCTTGGACAGAGTTGGGGGACTTCCTGCGGGGCCATCTGTGGCCCATGGGATCTTTGGCAGGACATTTAACCTCTCTGAGCTTCAGCGTCCCGGTCTGTGAAGCGGAGTTGAACATGCCGGCCCTGTGGGGTCGGTGTGGAGCTTGCACAGGTCTGTCTAGACATGATCAGGACCAATACGCCTTCCCCTGTGGGATGTCCCTGGTTGGTCAGGGGTTCCCCTTCCGCTTCTCTGCCCAGACTGTGCCCGACGATTGGTTGACTTCACAAGTACTTATGGAATATCTACGGCATGTCAAGCATGGTGCCAGGGGTAGGGATAGGACAACGTCCCACGTTCAAGGAGCTCATGGTCTTGTGGGAGCGTCAGGCTAAGCAACTGGCTGCTGGGACAGTGCTGTGAAGGAGAGGAACAGGGGTGCGGGGACCCCGAGCTGCAGCCCTTAACCCAAACTGTAGGTCAGAGGTGCCTCCTGGGGGAGGGGGCGGGTGATTCTAAGACCCAGTGCTGCACATGGAGATGAGCAGAAGTAATGCTCCGGGCGATGAGAACCACTGAGCAAAGGTCCAGAAGAGAGCAGGCGCAGGGCATGCTGGGGCGGAAATGACAGGGATCAGGGCCTGAGCCACTGCTGGGCGGGGCCTGAGACCCTGGTGGGCGGGGCCTGAGACCCTGGTGGGCCTGCAAGCTCCTGAATGAATGTCCAGATGAGAGAGAGTGAGCATAAATGGGAGAGTGAATGAACAGAGGGATCACGGAATGGGGGAAGGAGTGATTGACTGAATGACTGAGTGAACGGAGGAATGAGTGAGTGAATGAATGAGCAATTGGGAGAATGAGTGAATGCATTCGGGGCTTTGTTCTGTTGTCACGATTTTAGTGAGGGCGATCTTGTTCACCTTATTGAAAATTGCAACCTCCCCCTGCCATCCCACCTCACACTGTCAATCACCCTTTTCCTCTGTTGCTTAGTTTTAGTTTCCATAGCACTCAACACCCTGTAAGTATATACAAAGCCCTAATTTATTACTTGTATATGTATTGTTTAGTGCCCATGTCTCCCCTTTATCTACCAGGGCAAGGTTTTTTTCTGTTAGTTTTGTTCATTTTATATCCCTAGTATGGCATCATGACACACAGTAGGTGCTCAATACTCACCTGTGGAATGAATGAATCATATACTGAGAAGTGAGGGCAGAGGAGAGAGAGTTTCTGGGCCCATTCCTGGGGCCCGCACAGCCGTGCTCTGGTGAATGTGGTGATCTAGAAAGATCTTTCTAGATTTTTCTTTTCAGAATGCAGCAGCCTCGACACCTGGATCCTCAGAGATGCTGCCCTGGGTCTGTTGGCACCACCCGCCTGGGCTAGACTGGGGTGGGGAGGGGTCACTTCTGGTGGAAGGGACAGAGGTGGCGGGAAGGCAGGAGCTGCTGGTGAAAGTAATTCTGTCTCCTCCGGCAGTCTCAGCAGCGGCCACTTGTCAGAAGAATCGGCAGGGGGAAAAATGACAAAAACATCAGGTCCTATTTATCACCTTCAAATCGTGTTGAACTAGCTACTGGAGCTACTTGGATTTGAAGACCCCCACTTGCACCCCCCTGCCCACCTCCTGCCACACAGAACAAATCGCACTAAATGCCTTTCCACTGACCCAGCTGAGTGCTGGCAACGTGGCTGCCAATTAAAGGGCTCCCTGCTGAGGGGGTTGATCCACCATGGCTGTCAAGGGGGGCAGTGGAGAGAATGGAATCATTAAAATGGTAGAACAAAAGAGGCAGGACAAGTTCAAAAGGCATGAAGGCACGGAGAGGAAGTCCGTGTTTCTGGGGTGTGATGCCCAGGTCTGGGGTGGGCACCTCTGCAGAATTCCCCTCTCTCACAGGCAGGACGCGGCGGACCTGGAGCTCCCTAGCGCCCCCTGTGTGTGACTGCCTCCTGCTGCCCTGGCCGGGACCGCTCCTGACCAGAGACAGGAGGGCCCACATGCTCCGGGGTTGAGCTCCCCTCTCCTCACGTGCATTCTGGCCCAGATCGGTGGCGCTCTGTCTTCTGCCCCTTGCCACGTGGCTACCTTGGTATCTCCTGCTTATCCAAGCCCTGCAGGCAAAGGCCTAGTGTTGCCACTGCTGGGCTTCACACTGTCGCTCTCCAACTCAAGACCTGGTGGTGAGGGTTTCCTGACCCAGCTCCTTGTCTCCGGGCCGGCCTGGCCACTTGCTCCTGTGACCCGGGACCCTGGACAGGTGCCATCCTCAACCCCTGTATTCGGTCCTGGTATGCCTCTGACTCTCCAGACAGACGCAAGGCCACTTCTCATTGTCGCCTCCTAGTCCCACTGTGGTCAGAGGCTGGGATTTTTTTTTGGGGGGGGGCACGATTATGCCATGAGATATTCGAGGCCTCCACCCTCTGCTCTGGGGACCTTGCATGTGTTAAAGACCCTGGGTCCTGGATGGTGTTCATGGCAGGGGCCAGTCAGAGGCATCATCAGTGGGGCACAAACACCCCAGGAAGTTGGGTAACCCGTGGCTGATGGGACTGACCTCTGGCCTGTGGGGTCCCCTCAGATGCTGCTGAGCCTCTTCGTGTTCCTGTCTACTCCGACTTCTGCCCCTAAGCAAACCTCCACTCCACCGTCTCTGGCCCTCCTAGTTGCTTCCCACCTTTTCTTCTTCTCTTTATTCTTCTGTCTTTTGCGTGGGGTCTAGATTCAGAAAATCTACATCAGACTCTCTTCATTTTGCACTGTTCACAGAAATCTCTGTTTTATATTCCGCAGAGGACGACTTATCCCTACATATGCAGCCAAGGGAGTGGGGGAGAGGAATGATGTTGGGGTCCAACAGAAAGAAGTCAGTGGCCCCAGAGTCCGGGAGCAAGCACATGGGTTAATCCGTACCAGCGTTCCCTACCACACTGCGTTTCCCCCAAGAGCCAGGATGTGGTCTCATTCGCCTTTCTCCCCAGAACACAACTGGCGTCGGGCTCACAGCAGGTGCTCAATGAATGCTGTGCATGATGGAACGAGTGCAGATCAAGTTGTCTGGGTCTGCCTTCCACCCACCACGAGGTCTGCATGTTGCTGCTCGATACCGGGGCCGGGCTGGCTCCTGTAAGGAACCTGTAGCTCAGAAGGTCTAAGTAACTCCCCTGTGTCACCTGTGTGCGTAGTCACCTGAGTCATAAGTGGTAGAGGCTGGACATGAACTCAGGTCTTCTTGGCTGATGCTCCCTCTAGTTATCAATTATCTCTCATTCTCCCTGAAAAGCTTCATGTCTGTCTATCCCCATTTGGATGCTCATTGGCTGTAACTTTTGAGATAAGTACTTAATCTCTGTACTCAGTTTCCTCATCTGTAAAATGTAGATAATAATGGTCTCTACCTAAGGATTATTGTGAATTCTGGATAATTCACACACACATCTATATGAAACACAGTTATAAGGCTTGAACACAATAGCACTGTATAAGTGCTAACCATTACTACCATTATTGTTAATGGTGGAGTAAGAGTGTATTTTAATGTTCTAGTCATTCTTCAAGCCCCTACTCAAATGCTGCTTTTTCTGTAAGGCACCCTTACCCCCATCCTTGGTGAGACCAGTGTCTTCCCTCCTCCCTCCCACAGTCCTTTGTTCTCTCTTTTTCAGTATTTCTACGCAAGTCTCTCTCACTGCACTGAGTAACAGAATGACAAGTGTGTCCTACTCCTCCCTAGGACTCAACCTGGGCCATGAGTGCTCCATAAACGCACAGTGAATTGTCCAGGGCACATGAATTCTCCATTCACCAAACCTCGGGGTTCCTTGGGCTTTCTTCAGTAGAGTGAGGGTTAAGTGAGCCTTCCCTGGAAGATGCTGGAAGGTGGGCTTTGCACTCTGGGAAAGCCTGCTTCTGCCTCCGCTTCCACAGCATTCATCATAGCTCCTGCCTCCCGCCTAATGAACGCACGAAGTGATTTTCTAGTGTTTGTAATTCACCAAAATGGTCCTTACATTTGGAAGGGCCCGGAAATTGACAGTGTACTACCCCAGCTTGCCTGTCTGTCTCGATGACTTGTTGAGGGCTGAGCTGATTGCTTCTTCTGTAACAATTATCCTGAGCTCCTGACATCAGAAGAAATAAACAATTGGAAAGGTTGGAGACGGGGACTGCGGGGGAGAAGGCACGGAGGGGATTTGGGGAAATCTGGGAGGGCAGCTGCATTTGAGGTGTGAGCTGGAGGCTGGACCTAAGCTCTTGGCGGAGGGGAAGGGTAGTTGGGCCTAGTTTCCATGCTAACTAGTCCTGATTCTCAGAAAGTCTCAATAGCTGTTGGGATCTAAAGTGGCAGGTCACAACAGGCAGCAAGATTGTCCCCTTTTAGAATTCATTGGGCCTTCTGGAATTTTCTGGCCTCATCTTCTCGTTTTATAGATGAAGAAACCGAGGCCTAGATGGGGGAGGGAATGGACTGTGCAGAGTGAAGGGTGAAGGCAGGATTGAAGTTAGATCTTCTACCCTCTCTAAGATGGACTTAAGCTATCTCAGCGTTGGGAAGATTATAAGAAGCATAACTGAACACCTAGCACCCTGCATGGCCCAGAGAAGATGCCTAGAAGTGGGTGGGTCCACTCTACTCTGAGGTTGATGCCAGGCTCATACACTTAGGAGAGTCCCACAGAGTTCCTCAGGAAGGGACACAAGTAGAGAACAAGACACCGTCTCTCTGACGCAAGGTCCCTCGCCTGCGGGCCAGGCTTTGTCTGGGTCTGAGACAGGACAAGGAGAGTGTCTCAAATTTGTCTGCTGCTCCAGAAGGACAACCCTGCCACATAAGCCTGGGTCCCTTCCCTTCCTGTGTCTTCAAAGGACCCTGGGTCCTTTCTCTCTTTATCCAGCGTCACTGATTCCTCTGTCCTGAGCAGTCCCCACGGGCACACAACATGCCTTTATATCACCGTCAGCTGTCTGCACCAGTTCTCCGCTCGGCTCCCAAACAAACGTCTTTGAGAGAGTTGTTAGCACTCTCCACTTCCAAGCTGCTGTTTCCTCCTCAATCCACTCCAACCGGGCTTCCTTCTGTCTCCTTCCTCCAAGACTGCTCATATCAAGCTTACAACTGTCTGTGTCAAAGCCAAGTCTAGGCATCCCGTGCAGAGTTCTCCGCAGGACTGACTATGGGCACTTACTTCCTAACCCTTGAAACGTCTTCCTCGTACACCGTCTTCTCCTGGACGTCTCTGTCCACTTCTCTGGGCCTCCCTGGCAATTTCTCCTTTCATATTCTTTGCTGACTTCATGGACTTTCCAGTCAGGACCCCAGGTTCCTGTCCTCACCTTCTTCTCTCCTCTAGCTGCATTTGCCCCCTGGCTCATCTCAACACATGCTGTCATTTAAATGCTGCAAGATTTTTTAGTTTCTGTTTAATTTTATATTTTAAGCCCGAGCTTCTGCAACGGGTTTTGGACCTTTACACTCAAGCTTCTGCTTGAATACTTGGGTGTGTCCACCACTGACTTCATTTGTCTCAAAAGCTTTGTGTTGCCTGGAGCTCCTCCCTGGCTGTCAGCTGGTCTTTCAGATTTCAACTCAAATAGTAATTTTAAGAGAGCCCCTTTTCAGCCATCCTGGCTAAACGAGCCTCACAGGAATTCTTTGTTATAGTAAGTGAAATTATCTTCTTTATAACATGGATCCATACCTGAAACATTCCTTCTTTCCCTCCCTTCTTCTTTCCTTCCTTCCTTTCTTCCTTCCTGATATTCCTCTCTCTCTCCCTTCCTTTCTTTCTCCCTGGGCCCACACTGAATTGAGAACTAAGGGATAGAAAGGTTTCCTCTTTTCTCTCCCCCGCCTCCCCAAATAGAATGACCAGATGTGTAATATGACAGCCAAAAAAGAAAAAGAAGAAAAGAATGTGTTCATGGAGCTGCATTCTCACAGAGTATTCATATTGCTAGAGGTGACAACCCTACTCATTTGGCCTTGATTAAGCAAAGCGCACTTGGAAGGACGCTGGCAATAGAATTTGAACACCTGTACCCCATCTTCTGTGGACCCTACATACATGTTTACTAATCACCTACAGGTAAAAGGGGGCCTGTCTGATAGCTATCAGGCGGGACATTTTACATATATTTTCTTTAAAAAGCCTGACAACCTCATTGAGAAGTGGACATTATTTTCTCCATTGCAGAGATTACTAGGGCCCAGAAAGGTTGAGTCTCTTTTCCAAAGTCATCCAGCTCCTAAGCGGCAGAAGCAGGATTTGAACTCAGTATATTTGGCTTCCTGTGGTATAGCTGATCTAGGCTGAGTTTCACTGGGCAACTCTGTTCCAAACGGTGGCCGGCTGGGCCTGGCTACAGACTGGGGGCTCGTTCTGGAGACTAGGCTGAAGGACAGCAGCTACTAGAACACGAGAGTCCAGCCAATCCACCCCACACCGCAAGGCCTATCTGTACTTGCTTCGCATCTGCTGCATCCCATTGGCCAAAGCAAGTCCCATGATGCAGTACCACCTGGCGGGCAGGAGGAGGAGAGTGAGTATTTACTGAACACTCATCGGTACTGTGACTTCAAGGAGGGCGGACTTAAGCTTTAGAACCTGACTTTGGGTAAAGGGCACCTCCATTCCCGGGCCAGGCGTCCAGAGACTAATTTCTCTGATTCTCGAGAAACTGAGGATCACAGATCAGGAGCAAGTCCGTCTCAAAGGACCCTGTGAGGACCACGCTCGGTGAGCACTTGCCTGCTTGCCTCTGTGGGATTGTCCAGGCTTGAACCTGAGGGCCATGAAGGATTATGGGAAGAAGACGAGCTCTCAGTTGGATGGACTGAATCTTGTACAGAAAAGAGTCCAGCCTCTCCCATGACCTGGCTCTGCCCCCCTGTGTGATCTAAGGGATAGAAATGTTCCCTTTCCTTGATTACCTTGCCTGGGCTTCATCCATCTGGTTCCTGGGACACACAGAAGGGTCCTTCCTGCCTTAGCTTTCTACTTGCTGTTCTCATTGTCCAGAAGGTTCTCAGATGAAATATTCACATGGCTGGTTCTTTCGTATCCCTCAGATTCCAGCTCAGACATCACCTGTTCATGGTGGTCTTTCCTGACCACCCGGTTTAAAATAGCATGCCCATCACATTCTCTCTGTTGCTACCACTTGGCCTTATTTTCTTTCTTGCCTTTGCCATATCTAAAATCATCTCGTTTGTCTTCTTATTTATTATGTCTCCTCCTTCTAGAAAATGACTTCTGTGAGGCATAGGATCAAATTTGATCCAGAGCTATTTCCAGAGGCTAGAATGGTGCTTCATCCATCAAGGGTCCTTAATAAATATTGGCTGAATGGTGAATGGAAGAATAAATGAATTAGCTGGCTAGCCTTATGCAAGTGACTGAGAACTCAGTTTCTTTTTCTGCAAAATAGGACCATGAGTGTGGGCATTGGTCATTGACAAGGTTTGAGGTAATGTATGGTGTCAGGTATGTCATAGGTGCTAAAGGTGGAAGCTTCTGCAATAATAATAATAATAATAATAATAATAATAATAATAATAATAATAATAATAGTATAAGTATCTTAGCCCAGAGCCTTCTCTGCCACCTGCTCCAGCCATGGAGTTCTCCTTTCTATCCAGGGCTTCCCTGGCAGGTCTTGACAGCTCCCATCTCTCCATTCTCAATGAGTGGGGGAAGCCAAGAACATGGCTGCAGCAATGAAAGGAAATGATATTCCAAAGGCTACTTAATTCTAAAGAATTGTTCCCAAATCCAGAAACAACATGTTAAATCAGGGTTCTTCCCATAACTCATAGGCTATCTCCATGGATGGGCACCATATGGAGTTAATTAGTAGAACAACAAAACAATCAATTAGTTCCTTAATTAGTTTTACTAAGAAATGATAACAAACAAACACAAACACTTTATTCCAACTGATGCCTGAGCTGCCGTGAGAGTTTAATGGTCTCGGGAAGCTCGCGCAGGCGCCCGGCCGCTACGAGTGGAGATTTAGCCCCGCGATATTGACAGGTTCCCTGGTCTCCCTCCAGTTCGAGTGTTTCATCTTGATGATCAATTATTTACAATATTTGAACACAGCCAAAGGGTCGTTTGGGAGCTTTTCTTTCTAGAGAGGGGAAAAAAAAAAAAGTAATAACTCAAATCATACGAAGCCACCCGGTTCTGGAATGATCACTCCCTGAATCATTTATTTGACAAACATTTACTGGGCATTTTCTAGGTGTCTGGCAGGGTGCTGGGCACGGGGTAGCGAGGGGAATAAGAAGTGATTGGCTGAGGGGCTCACTTTAGGAATGGGGGAGGCATCAGGATGGTAAATACAGGTGCCACCCATCTGGTCACATGCTGGGCTAGGGGGTCCACAGAGCACAGGGGTGGACGCAGAGCTGTGGGAAGGCTCTAAGGAGGAGGGAGCTGGAGGCTGAGCCTCCGGGGTTGAGTCAGTGGAGCTCCTGCTCGGCAGGTGGCCTGATCAGTGCCCCCACGGATACTGCCCCTTTATTTTTATGCCTTTGTTTGTTTGTTTGTTTACTGCCCATGAGGACTTACACTGATCTGAAACCATTGACTAAAAAATGCACACATGACATTTAAGGTCAATGTTGTAGGTGTCCTAGCTCAACTCACTCCTATTGTAGGGACAGAAGCAAGTATTAACACACTTACACGTAAACATTAAATAACAGTCTCGTTAGTTGGCCTCTTTCTCCCCATCCCAACTCAAGACCTCTCAGGTTTTGGAGTCCATTATGGTCTTCTGGTCCATTAGTTGGCCAGCCTATGACCAATTCTCTCTTGGGACCATTTGAACAAAGAGAACCAGTAGTAAGCACTGGACCTGCAGGACATGGGGCTGCCAGCCACACTGGGCTGGAGACAAGCGGAAGAATCTGACTGAGAAAGGGCACAGGAAGAAGCTGCCAGCCATGGTTTCTGGAACATTCCTGCTGTGCTATCCTGAGCTTGCTGAACACTTCCTTGCCTGAGCTAACTCAGAGAGTGTTCATTTGTTATCAAACAACCTCTAAGTCAAACAGTAGATAAAGACCTAAGAGATGGGAAGCACATCTATTAAGGTGACCAGATGTTAACATTGGTAAAGCGGGACACCATTGACCGGGGGGGAGGGGGTTCTTGATGAAAAATGTGGTCTCTCTCCCGCCGTTCCCTAGCTTGTCGTGCATTCTTTCCAAAAATCGGGACTTTTTAAAAACGCCGTGGGACGCGGGACAAATTGTTAAAAATCGGGACTGTCCCGCCAAAAGCGGGACTTCTGGTCACCCTAATCTAGATATTCACAAATTGCTAATTTGATCACTAGTCCTTAAATGCTATCAGTTATGACTGAATCAAGCGCTGGTTTTTCTCTCCATGATGGAGGAACACGTGTCTTTCAAATGTGGACATCTGTAAGTGACGGCCCTTTTTCTCTGCAAGCTTGTCCATAGGCTATGGGGTTTTTAGGAACCTTTGAGAGGCAGTTAGATGCAGGCGGAGTAGCGTGGATTCTGGTGCTAGGTGCCTGGGTTCAAATGTCACTTATGCCAAGTGCTATTTATGAGTTTTGAGCAACTTATTTAATCCTTTTCAGTTTCTTTATCTGCAAAATGGAAATAAGAATAATAACCTTACTGGGTTATTGTGAGGCTTAATGTACTAACATAGGACATTTCTTAGAAGAATGCTCTCCTATGTAGAAAGCACTATGAATGTTTCTCTTATTATTAGTTTCTCCAATGTGCTGGCTTCAGAATTATTAGCAGAACTTCCCTTTGAACCATTAGTTTCTTAGCACAACAAACTTCTCTTCTCTGTGTGTGTGTGTGTGTTTCTCCCAGTTTCAGCTGCCTTGAGGGAAAGTACTATGGAGAATGTAAAGCAAACATCTTTTCTTCTGTTTTTTATTTTTTTATTTTTTATTTTTTTAGCATTTCCAATTAAACAGAGAAAAACAGTACAATCACTGCCTTTCTCCACCTCAGGAAAGGTGCACCTTTAGCCAGACCCTCAAGTTTTGCCCCAATTTGAAGAAAATAATTTTACCTTCTCACATCCAATCAATATCTTTGCTGGGTCTATTGTACGCTGATAATTTAAATACAATCGTCTCCTTAGCAACGGTCCTTTCACAGTCTGTCTTCTTGCCTTTGAAAGAGCCTGCAGTTACAAAATTCCGTTTCAGCCAGAAACTTTATTTTTTTCCTCCAGGAACAAGCTTCTCTTCCAAAATAAAGCCTTTAAAAAAACGGAAAAATGGAGCAAGATTTCTAAAGTAAAAGTTTAATTTTCTTTCTTTTTTTTTTTTAATTATAAAGGTAATTGAACAGGATTTTAAACCAGGCTGAGAGAGGTTTTATGGCCTCCACTTTTAGGTCCAGGTTGGTCCAAACGGGGCAGGGAGCAGAGGAGCTCACGGAGTGTCAGCACTGGAGGAAGCTATAGAGATGATTGTTTGGTATCCATGTTCTCCTGCTCCTCTGTACACAGTTGAGGAGACAGGAGGCCTGACATATGACAGCCGTGCCCAACGGCAAATAGGATTAGAGGCCACACTGGGATGCAAACCCTACATTGTGTCTTCAAGCCCAAAGGCTTCTTCTCATCAAAATGAGCCTTCTGAGATTTCTGGGGGTGGGAGGTGGTCATGTACCAATAGAAAACACACAGGGCTTTGAAATCAGGTAAACTCACCTTTGAGTCACTGGGTATGGTGACCAACTGTCCCAACTTGTGAACATTGTGACCAGGACCGGGGATTTGCAATGCTCAAACTAGGAAAGTCTTAGGCACACCTGGACACGTAGCCACCTTAAGCCAGTCCTCAAGTGATTTGGGGGAAACCTGAGCCTCAATTTCCTCATCTGTGGTCAATCATAAAGTTCATCTCTTAGGGTGTTGAGAAGATAAAAGAAAATAACTACAGGAAATATTAGTTTCTATCTTTCCTTCCTCTCCTGATTGATTCTGTACAATAAGAAGCTCTTGAATTTCTTTAGCGCTAAAGGCTGTACTTAGCTTAAAAGTGCTAATGGTGGTTCTCCCTGGGGTTGGTCCAGATTGAGGGAGACAGGGCAATGAGGTCTTCGTTCCGGAAGGACTACAGTCCTTGGAGGCCAGCCCCACCCGGGCCCCCCAAATGCTACTCACAGCACGAGAAATCAAAATCTGCTTCTTGGCTGCTTTTCTCAGCTATGATTAATCATTTCGTAATGAGATAGTCGAAGCAAAACTATTTATTTGCATTGAATCAGGAAGATTACGGAATATAACATTTTCATAAATTTGTTAGGATTCTAGATATACGTTAGTGTGATGAATAGTTTAGGCTGCGATAGATGTTTTTGTTTCAATGAAGTTATTTTTGGGATATATTTACATGATGAAATAACCTATTATTTATCCAACTGCATTTTTATGAACTAATTTTTCTTTTTGTGCCGACTTGCAATGGTGATTCATTACTTTCTGCCCTTCACTTTTTCTTTTCTTATAAATGGTTTCTTGTTTGTTGTTTTAAAGTGTATGTCTCCCTTCAGATCCATCGACCAGTTTTGCATAGGAACTATTTATTTAAAGAAAACTGCTTCCAAGAACCTGGGGAATTGGAATAAAATGAGTCATTTCTATTCTAATTGTGTCTGGGCTATGCCACATTCTGGGTCTGTGACCTTGCAGAAGTCACTCTATCTCTGAGATTCAGTTTCCTGATTCAGAGGGACTTGGGCACACAATAGATGCTCAATTAATATTTGTCAAAGGAATATATGGGTGACTGAATGAGGTGATAGTGAAGGCATTTTCTTGGCTCTGGGAAAGGTTTTGGTTGGAAGGGTCAAATCAAGGCATGGTTCTCTTGACGGGAGTTTGTCTGTTACCTGCCAGAGAAAGGTAGACCGAAACATCTCTTTTTGTACCAGCCTGTCAAGAGGCTAGTGGTTCTTTTTTCATTATTGGGGTGACATTGGTTAATAAAATTATATAGGTTTCAAGTGTATAATTCTATAATACATCATTTGTATATTGTGTTGTGTGTTCACCACCCAAAGTCAGATCTCCTTCTGTCACCATATAGTTGACACTCTTTACCCTTTTCTACCTCCCACAACCTCTCTTTTTCTCTGGTAACCACTATACTATTGTCTGCGTCTATGTTTGTTCACTTGTTGCTTTCAGTTTTATATCCCACTTATGAATGAAGACATATGGTTCTTGACTTTCTCTGATTATTTTTTTTATGTGGGGGGAAATTTTATACCTACTTCCTTCAAATAAACAAAGCCAACCAGCAAAAACTGAAATAGACTGAAGACGGAGGGGTATGAGTACGGGGAGATGGCTGCCATTGTCCAGGGAAAGACTACATATCTTCAACAAATACTAACTGCCTACTATGTGTCAGTCACTATTATAGGCACTAGGAATATCTTTGTAAGCATAACTAAGTTCTTACTCTAGAGAGCTTGTATTACTGTTGAAGAGACCTACTAAAATTTAAGAGAAAAATATGTGATACATGTCAGGTAGTGATAAGAGTTATTAACAAAATGAAAGAGACAAGGTTGGCAATTTAGGACTTGATACAGGAAGTTCTCCTTGAGGGGGTGGTGTTTGATCAGAGACCTAATTTAAGTGAAGGGAAAGACAGAGGGAGGTCCAGGTTAGAGTGTCTCCTCATCTTGCTTGTCCTCAGACAAGGAACAGCCTCTCACCCCTCAGTGTTCTCACCTGCGATTAGGGTTGACATCCACCTCCTATGGTGGAGATATGGATTCTAAGAGGTCATGATGACTACTGGGAAACAGAAAATGCAGCACACATACAAGGGATTGTGGAAGACCCGGCCAAGGGTCAATTCCAGTGTTTGCTGTGGGGTTGGTGTGGACCATGCCCTGGGATGGTCGTGTGAGCTCTCTTGGGGGATTTGCCAGGCATGGCAACTCAGCGCAAAGATGGAGCATGTACTAGAATGTGACTGTCCAAACCCTGCTGAGGTGACCTGGGAGAAGTGTCTTAAGACTGACTATTTCCAGAGGCTCATGAATTCTGCATCACAGGGAGTCGTTCCCTGATTTGGCAATTGTCTTGCTGATAACACAGTCCCTGATGTATTTATCATCACAACTCAGGCAGAAAGACCTGATAAATCTTGGCTGTGTAAGGATGGGACTGCTTTAATCTCATTTCCTGCTTAACCCTTCACCCACTGCCCAATCCCTTCTGAAGAATTATGTGGAAGCATTTGGCATTATCTTCACCTTCCCCCGGCCTTGTGGATATTTTTCACTACTATTGGCTGCTGTGGAAGACACTGTGAGTTGCCTATCCCGTAGTCATTATTCTTTCTCATCACTGAGGCTGAAGATATTATTTTCTCAGTCTCCCGTGCAGTATGGATGTATGTATCAATAATCTATTGCTATAATAATGCTGTGTAACAAATGTCTCCAAAAAGTGGTGGAGCATTTATTTAGCTCATGAGTCCTGGGATTGTTGATTTAGTTGGAGTTCAGCTGTGTGCTTCCTCTCGTCTTAGCCGGGCACACTTAGCTGATGATTGGCTGGCTGGCTGCCAGCAGGGGCAACTTAGGTGACTGAGCTATGTGTCTCTCAGCCTCCATCAGGGTGGCCTACACATGTGATCATGGCAATTACAGAGGGTTAAGAAGTGGAAATAGCATGACTTCCTGAGGCCCAGGCTTAGACCTAACATGTCATCACTTTGGCCACATGCAGTTGGCCCATGTAAATGTTAAGTCCAGCCTAGAGTTGAAGGAAGGGCAAATGGACTTTGCCTTTTAGGTAAGAAAAAAATACAAAGTCTCATGGTAAAAGGGTGTAAACGCAGAGCGAGAAGACCTGGAGCGACTATACAATTAACCAGCCATAATAGATGACCTACTCCTAGACAGTGAGACAATACCCCCCATGTGGAGGCCACCTGGCAACCATGAAGGGACAAGCCTGATGACCAAGCCAATAGAGGCGAGAATAACAAAGTAGAAAGTTGAGAAGAGCTCAGTTTCTTGATGAGGTATAATAGTTGACTTTCTGGACAAACTCTAGAGTCACCTACCTATTATGCATATCTCGTTATGTGAGACAACTCATTTTTCACTGTGTAAGTCACTTAAAAATATTGGATAGTCTGGTTTGCTGCTGAAAGCATTCCCAACTACTGTGCTAACCGGTGGATTATGGCCCCCTCTTTTCTCTGTTAGGGGGTTCCTCCACCTTATGAACAGAGATCGGATGCTGTGACAGATGCTGAGCTTGCTGGCTGCTTGTTTTTTCCAGTCTCCTTTGCAGCAAGGTCATGAACCCATGACCCAAGGGCTCACACTCACCCCAGATTTGGAACTGGAAAGCTGCAATATAAAGAAGCAGGGACTGACGGACCCTCTGGGCAGCGGTGGCCTTGATATCAGGTACCTCTGATTTCCTGATGCATCATTGCCACTTTGGAGTCACCACGAGGGCTGGAAACCCGGTGATGCACTGAATGAAACTGGAGAGAGACTAATTTGAGCCAGAAAAGGTTTTTTATCAGAACCCAGAGGCTCCCTTGATGCTGGGCCAGCACCAACCCGAACGCCTGGCAGCACTTACACACCTGTGGAGTACAAAGTGGACCTCTCCCAGTTGAGCCTCATCATATGATGATATTATTGAGCAGAAGTGCCTTCCAGGGTCTGGCTCCAAGAATCCTGGAACTCTTCTGACTCCTCTCTGCCTGTCCCCATGGGCTGGTTGGATCCTTGGCATCCAGACTGTGCTTGTGCACTCTTGACATTTCAGAACAGACTCTCTTACTGACCCTTGTTGACCGGTGAGACCCTGGCTGTGGTTCCTTGTTCATATATTGCAGTATCTGCCGTGTCACTCCTGCTACCTGTGACCCCATGGCAATAAGAAAAGGCACTGTGTCACATTCTGTTGTAGTCACAAGTTGACCTGTCTTCACCTCCCACTAGGTTCTGCTTTCTTTTAGGACAGGAAGCTGTCTTCTTATATCACTGCATCCTTAGTGTCTAGAATAGGCTTCAGGAGATGCTCCATCCAAGCAAGAGTCCAAACTCAGCTCTAATAAAGTCAAACGAGGAAAGGAAGCAGTGACCACTCAGAGCCAGGCAAAGCAGCTTCTTTCCTTTTCATTTTTCTTTTCCTCTCCTCTCCTCTCCTCTGCCCTCCCCTCCCCTCCCTTTCCCTCCTCTTCTCTTTCTTTCCCTTCCTGATAGAGAAACTAGCCTATTGGAGGGATATTTCTTGATATTTAGTCTGGATTGAAGGTATGAAGCAAGGCAAAAAGATACAGATGCATTCTTTTTGAAGATACCTTCCTAAGCATTAGTCCCACGCTTCCTCTGTTGTGACACCATCACTCTTGGTCAGTGTCCTCTTCAGTGTGTTTTTCTCTTGACTATGTGCTCTTCAAAGGCAGGGAGGTCTGTCTTGTTATGTGTACTTAGACCCTGGAACAGTGAATGGCGCACAGCAGTCACTTAATAAAGAGTGAAAGAATGAATTGATACCATCCCTCTTGCAATAAACAATGCCCCCCAAAGAAGTCCACGTCTTGTTTTAGTGTATGTGCTGCCGAAGTGAGCACTAGACACCCACGTCTTAATCCTTGGAACCTGTCACTGTGTTAAATTCTTCAGCAAAGGAAAAGGAAGGGAGCAGACTGAGTTGAGGATGCTGATCAGCTCACTCCAAAGCAGAGGGATTATCCTGAGTTATCCAGATGGGCCCAGTGATCCTTCAAAGTGGAAGAAGGAAGTGGCAGGGGATATCTGAGTAAAGCCAGGTGAGAAGGTCTCCACTTGTCTTTGCTGGCTTTGAATATGGAGAGAGAGGACCATGAGCCCAGGAATGTAGATGGCCTCCAGAAGCTGGGGACGAACATTTACTTGTCACGAAGTGCTCTTCTAGGCACAAAGGACACACGGTGGGAGCTGGTGGCCTTTAGAATGGACTCTGCTCCAGTGGGATCCATTGCAGGGTGCCTAGCCTACAAAGCTGTAGGACACATACATTGTTTAAGCCCCTGACTTTGTGGCAGTTTGTTACATCAGCCATAGAAAACAGAAACGCCTCCGGCCATGGTCTGAATGGTTGTGCTCCCCCATCCCAATCTGTTTATTGAAACCCTAACGCTCAATGTGGTGGTGTTAGGAGGTGGGGCATTGGGATGGTAATTAGGTCATGAGGGCAGAGCTCTCAAGAATGGGATTAGTGCCTGTACAAAGGAGGCTCCAGGGGGTTCCCAGATCCTTCTGCCATGTGACAATTCAACGAGAAGTCCATGACCTACAAGAGGGCCCTCACCCCACCATGCTGGCACCTTGATCTCAGATTTCCAGCCTCTAGACGTGTGAGAAACAAACGTCTGTTGTTTGTGAGCCACCCATCTGTGGCATTTGGGATGTTTGTACGGCGTCCCGTGTGTGGGTATTTAGGTTGTTACAGCAGCCGAAATGGACTAAGTCATCTCCTCTCACCCCATGCTCCATGGGGGTGCCCTGCTCAAGTCTAAGGGCCCCTCCCTGATATGGGGGTCAGCTGGCGAAGCCTCTTCTCCTAGAGGTTTTTACTTAAAAACAAAGACAAAACCCAAACAAAGCATCCTTTGTCTTTGTTTTGTTACTTAAAAGAAAATCCAAACCAAAACTGGAACTCTGGGAAATTTGTTAATGATGCCCAATTTTGCTACTAATCAGTGAGTAGCAAATTAATGTGTCTAACTTACCCTCGGGGCCTTAGTTTCTCCATCTGTGAAATCAGAACCCTTTCAGCTACTAAGTCTCTGGAAAAGCCTCCCCCTCCCCCTGTGAGCCTGATTTGCCTTCTCTCCTCTAAGCCTAGTTCAAGTGTCATTGTCTCCTAATGGCCTTTATTTACACCTCCATGTTCCCCCAGAAGGAGCTGGCTATGCTCTGTTCTCTCTCCCATCTTTCTCTCACATCTCTCATCTATCGCTCATCTATCTATCTATCTATCTATCTATCTATCTATCTATCTATCTATCTATCTATCTATCTATCATCTGCCATTGTCTTCTATTTTATATTCTAGACATTTATCGTCAAGCTTATATCCTAAGTGCCTAGATTGACACCTGGCAAATAGGAGGTGCTTAGTAAACCTCTGTTGACTAGAATATAATTCAGTTTGAAATCTGTTGCTTAGAACCATTGCATCCTAAACATGGCAGATAGACCTCTGGTCTTCTCATTTCACCAGCAGGAAAACAGCCCCAGAGATCAGAAAACACCTTGCCCAGAGTCATCCCCACATGCTGAGGCAGAGACTAGAGCTCAGGTGTCCTGATTTAGGATCCAAATTTGTCATTATTCTACCATGTGGCCTTGCAGCTATCTGCCATGGTTAAAATGACACTAGCTGCTGGGATGAGACAGCCTGAAACCTCAATGGTGTCACGCGATAGAGGTTTATTTTGTGTTCACATCAAAAGCCAGAGGCGGTGGGCTTGACAAGGACTGCCATTGTCCACACGTGACCTTCAGGGTCACACGCTCAGTGTCAGTGAAAGAGAGAGAGAACAGAAGAACACATCGGGGCTTTTCAGGGGCCAAGCCTAGAACTAGTCTCTAACAGCCTGGGAGGCGTAGATGAGCTGTGAGCTGTGGAGGAGCGTGCATGCCGCTTTGGTGCACAGCGGCCCGTCTCTGCTTCGCAACGGCTTACTTCCTCGCTCGGGTTTCCCTTTCTGTCATGTCCTCATTTTTTTTTTTGCACCTACCTAGATGCCTCCCATAGGCCCCGTGCAAGCTCAACGTCTAGCGAGCAGTTTTGATATTATTATTACTGTTGTTACTTAGACTAAGAGGGGAAGTGGCAGACAGGAACCAACTTGAACTGCTTTGTAGTATTTAACCCAAAGCACGTTTTGCCAGGCAATTTCCCCTTAATCTTTAAACCTATGTGTATTTCAAGGGAAGTTTAATCCTTGTGTTTGATTCATTTGCACTTAACTCATCAAAATGTTGCTTTGTAAGGTGTGTTTGATGTACAAGAAGGCTCATAAGCCCTTTCATAAGCCTTTCAAATGCCTTTTCTCTTTGAAGCAGAAGTTTGCGCTCTTCCAGCGCTAAACAGAGCTAAAACCTGGAAAGTCTTCAGTGGCCAGCCCGCCCAGGAGGCCACCGATTAAGGTGGTTTGTACAGGTCAGCAGGGGAGGCTGCTCCCACCTGCTGGGTGGAGGGAAAACAACCTCCGGTGGTTAAATGCCCATGGGGAGTGAAGACACACACCGCTTCCTGCGATCGTGCCTCTGGGCGGTGGCTCCCGCCTGCCTCTGTGTTCAGAGCCTGAGCCCTTTTGGCACTTCTCCCTTCTAGAAAAGGTTCCTCCTCCCACAGCACTCAGCCTTCAGCACCTCTCTGAAGGCCTCCGAGAGAGAACTAAGCCCCCCTTCCTCTGTGTCTCATTCGAGCCCACCCTCACAACATTCGTTGAGCAGTTATGTGTCAGGCACTCTTCTGTCTTCCACGGGTTCACTCATTCCATCCTCTCAGCAGCCCCATAAAGTAGATAGTATTTTCAGCTTCCTTTTGCAGGGGAGGAAACCGTAAAATGGAGTAGGTAGGCTGTGAAGCATCTATTGCACTGATCACATCCAACCACAACGCCCTGTAGCCTCTCCGAAGGGAGGCCCCAGTTCCTCTGTGTCTGCACCCGCGTCAGAGAGCCTGGCCCACGGTGCAAAGCTCTTAAGATACTGCCTGACCCACGGAACGTGCTCCGTGGATGCCAGGCGCAGCTCTGCGTCCCAGGGACAAGATACTGGGAGGGCGAGTGGGTGCTTTGGAAGATACTCAGAGCCAACAAAGGTCTCAGCAGCTTCCAACTTGAGATGGAATCCTCCAGAATGAATCACAGCGGGGGTAACAGCTGAGGTTGCAGACGTCAACAGCACAGGCGTAGGATGAGGGGAGATATGGCGAAGATCCACCCACCACGTGTCCAGGGTGCAGGTGTCAACCGTCAGCTCAAGTCTGTGTTGCTGTCCAGCGTGAGCTCTGTCATTAGGACTGTGTTGTCTAGAACAGGGAGGAGGCTGTCTGCTTCTCGAATGCATTCAATCCAGACCAACAGACATGCAGACATTTATGGGATCCCACTGTCTGATGGCGACTTCTGATGTATTTTTCTGACTATAAAATATATCCACTGTGGACAGTGTAGAAACATTAGAGGACAATAAGCAAGGGGAAAAGTAACCTGTAATTGTATAGCCACCTCTTATTCGTTCGGTATATTTCCGTCTCTGTAGTCTGTTATAGACGTATTCGTATCACAGATGTGAGTTGGAATGTCTGCAGATACCTTGGCGAGCTCACATGGTTGCCATTATCTCTGACTGAGCTGTTCTTGTCTCTCACAAATTCTTGCTCTTGGACTTGCTTTTGGTTCTTTATCTTTGGAAGACGTCTTCCTGTCACTCACCGAGAGGAGGGCTCCTTCTCGCTTGTCCCTGCCAATGAAAACCCGTGTACGCAGCTGGGGTGTGGCTTGCACAAGAACCTTTACTGAAGGATTAAGGATTATGGGGAGGAGCAGTTGCGTGGCCTTGCACTTGGCAAACAACCCAAGTGAATGACGGGAAGGCACTTTCCAAAGCCGCTTGTTCTTTTCCAGTCCTGTCAGCTGTGCCAACCCAGAGCTTCTTCCCCTGCTGCCTCAGTGGTCCCCAGACGCCTACCACCTCTCTGGTTTCCTCCTCTTCAGACTCACATCCGACCTCTTCCTCTCCTAAACTTCGGCATCTTTGACTTCTGCTGGTTCTGCTGCTGAACACTCATGGGAATTAAGCACCGATGTAAGCTCTTTGTGTGCGTTGGTTACATGAGCACTGTCATTATCTCCATCTTACGATGCGGGAACTAAGGTAGGTAACTTACTCAGGGTCAAGCATTTAGTAATTATTGGAGGCAGGATTCCAAACCAGGGCTATTAATGACATTGATTAGGTGCTTACTGTTTGCCAAGCACTTTTATATAACTTACTGAATCCTCAGTTCAACTCTGGGAGGTATGCATCATTATCTCTGTTTTATGGATGAGGAGATGAATGTTCTCAGAGTTCTGGAAGCCCAAGGTCACCTAATATATAAGTGGCAGGACCTAGCTTTGAACTAGGTCTGTTCTGCCTTTAAATGAAGTCTCCATCTGCATTTCAGGGCTGTTCAATATCATCTGGATCCAAAAGGAGATCATTAAGCACATTGCCTCTCCCCACACCCACATCACATTGCCTTTCCCCACACCCACATCCAAGCATCGCCGTTCACGATGTGTGGTGGGTGAAGCTTACACATAAGGAATCGTGACACTAATGCCGTTATATTAAAAGTGCGAGGATTCCAATAAGTTTCTGAGCACACGTGTTACAGTAGAGCCTTCTTTCTCTCCCCGAGCAAATGTACAGCTTTCTGTTGATTTGCTTTGCCTCACACAGTTATTACAGCAAGGTTTCCCCCTGTGTCCCAGCCTCCCTTCAGCTCTCATTTAGATTTTCCTCCTAGATGGGGCCATTTAAATGCATATTGGCAGCAGTTGAACCCATCAGATTTTCTTTACCCTCCAATTAGCTGGGAAGATAGTCCTGTGAGCTGAGTGAAAAATCTGGCGATCTGGGCACAACTGCTTTGTGACACCACCTGGTTTTGCCTGTGTTGGCTGAGGGATGACTTTCAGTGAGATTACTGGTCCTGTGGGGGCTTTGGAGAATGTGGGGGCTTGCTGAGGGGGCGTGTGGCTGGAAGTAGGGAAGGCAATAGAGAGAGGTGTGACGTTGGGGTGCTTGGAGAATGGGTGGGGCTAATCTATGGGATAGATTGTACATCGAAGTGGGTTTTAGATGAGAATGGAGATATGAGCACAGAAGGTGGAGAATGAATATAAGTTGTGTGGATGGATGGGTGAGTGGGTTATTGGGGTCTCTGAGTCATTCATGACTTAGTGTGAGGGCCAGTGTACTCTGTTCACAGACGCTTAGCTGTGGGAAGGCTCGCCCACCCAGCTGAGGACTGCTGGATGAGAGACTGCCTCCCAACATGGCCGCCCTCCCAGGCAAGATTTAGGGCAAAGAGAAGCAGAGAACTGTGAACTCGGAGTTTAAGCTTTTCTTCTAGGAGAGCTAAGCTGAGCTGAGCATGCTGCTTCTCCTCCCCAATCCACCAATCATGGCCTTCCCTATGCCTCCTGGGTAGAAAGATTAGAGATAGAAAGGGCAGGAGTTACACTAATTGTACTCCTACTCTCGAGAGGAAACCTCAGGGCTCAGGAAGAAACGTTCCCTTTTATCACATATGAACACTGTGAACACTATATTGCTGTCCTACCAGCACCCAGCACAGCACTGACCCCTCTCAGGCCGTCCACTGCGGGTGGTGGAAGAGAATGACAGTGAGAGGGCAGTGGCATCGTAGGGGCCTGTGAGGGTGTGTGACGTCGGTCTAGCATGGGGTATGTGGTGTGTTGCAGGTGCATGTGTAGGGTGGGTGTGGGTGCCACAGGGACAGATAGACAGGTGAACCTAGAGCAAGATGGCCGATGTGGAGGTTGGCTGGCCAGCCAGGTGACTGAGTGATGTGTGGGTTTGATGGTATCTGGGACATGAGTGTGGGTGCAGAGGGGGAGGGAGGGTGAATATTTGGAGAGGCAAGCAGTGTCTAGAACAGGCTGTGCCTGTATGTAGGAGGGCTGTGTGATTGGGTGTACACAGGCGATGGGAGGGGGGGGTGTATGTGTGTGTGTGTGAAAGATACACACAAAGAGAGGGAGAGAGACAGAAACAGAAACAGAAAGAGAGACAGTGAGGTTTATAGATTTCTTTCTTTTTCTTCTGCCTATCACTCTCGGTGTTCCCTTCTTTCTTTCTGTACCCCTCACACCTTTCCTATTCCCCACTAAGGCATTCAGAGGACAGACAACATACTCACCTCAGCACACACCCTGACAATCACACCCCATGCTCACACACGACACTCATACTGACATGTACTCGCACCCACCCACAGATACTCGCACGTGTGAACGACGCAGGCACACGCTCTGATCTGAGCGCCTTGGAGGAAAGAGGTTCAGAGAGGGAGTGAATCAATTCACTGGCTCCCATCTGAGGGATCTTGGAAGCTTACATTTCTTAACTATCCCCTGTCCTTCCTTCCCTCCCCAGGAGGCAGGGGGTCCTCTCTCCTTTCCCTGCCTACCCCTTAAGCCTCAGCTCCAGCCTGAACACCCCTCTTCAGATGCCCACAGCATCACAGGAGCCCAGGCTGTGGAGCTGGATCAGGCTTCGCACTCAGGCGAACTGGGGGTTTGGATCCCGGTTTTACGACCTAGCCCGGTGATTCTCTGCAGGGCCGGCCGCTTCTCTGATCTTGACGTGCCTCATCTGTGATCATGAAGCCTACTTCCTGGGGTTACTGAGGGGGTTGAACAGGATGCTGCTCACAGAAGGCTTGGCTCAGAGTAAATGTCTAAGAAAAGTCAGTTTCTCACCTGTACACAGCTCCCTCCACCTCCATGCCACCTGTCACCTTGCTTCCTTTTTGGGGAAGGAGGGGAAGCCTTAGCTCTCAGAAGGGGCTGCCGAGGACATCAATTCACCTCTTTCTTCTGTCTCAATTTCCTTCAGAGACAAAATTTTTAAAAATTTCTCTTTCTTTTTCTTTTTTAAAATTGTAATTACTGTTTTCCTGACATCTTTATCAAACCTCTAGACTCAGGCTGTCTGAATTCAAACTCAAGTCTTTGTGCCCAAGGCTGCTCCCCTGTTACCTCACTTGTGTCTTATAAGAACCTTATATAAGAGGTACCAGTATTTATTCCTACATTACAAAGGAGGAAACCAAGGCTCAGAGAAGGCAAGCACCTGACTCAAGGTCACACAGCTAGTTAATTGTTAGACCTGGAATTGAAGCTCACGTCTCCCTGGACCTCAGCTCAGGTCTTCTCCCTTTACCAGGCTGCCTGTCTTATGTGCCAATTGTGAAAGGCACACAGGTGGGAGAACATCACACAGACCTCTCCCCACCCCTAAGGGCCCAGCCAGCCCTTCTCTGGCCTAAGGTGAGAGCTCTCTGTAGAGCAGGGGTGTCCAACCTTTTGGCTTCCCTGGGCCACATTGGAAGAAGAATTGTCTTGGGCCACACATTAAACACACTGACACTAACAGTTGATGATGAGCTAAAAAAAAATTCCAAAAAATATCTCATATTGTTTTAAGAAAGTTTACGAATTTGTGTTGGGCCACATTCAAAGCCGTCTGGGCCCCACGGGCCGCAGGTTGGACAAGCTTGTTGCAGGGGATTGGAGGGTAAGCTAAGGTTTGTCCTCACTCCCTCCTGGGTCACACCAGCAGGTAATCAGCCCATTAGTAAGTCACTCAAAGGGCAGAGAAACCTTCCCCACAAGCTGCAGAGGCCAGCCGAGTGGGCGTGGCTGCTGGAGCCAGCAGCGGGGGGCGTGGGCTGCAAGCCTGGCCTGATCCATAATTTAATCCCAATGTGACGTCTTCGATCAGTTTCCTTGCTGCTGAACATTCAGTGCACTTTTTTCTTTCCTCTGACTTCTTAAATAATGGAGCATTACGAGGAGTGGCGGCCTGAGGTAAGGGTTAGAGCCAGAGAACTGGGGACATAGGGACCAGCTCTGCCTCCGGCTGGGCCACACAGGAGTTGTGCTACGAGGCCTTGAGCAAGCCCTGAACCCCACTGGGCTTCAGAGCCCTTGTACTGGGCAGGGATTGGAAGCCATACCATTGCAGATCTGGGGTGAAGAAAGGGCGCTTGTACAGGATGGCTGTGGGGCAGAGGGACTGGGAGTCTGTCTGTCTGACCAGGTAGGGGACCCCAGGCAAGTCATTGTTCCCACTGGCCTCAACCTCAGGACAAAGTGGTCTTTCCCATGAGATGGAGGTGGAGGTTAAATGAGCTGGTACACATGAACCTTTAGCTGCCTGGCCTATGACAAGCAGGCATACAACACCCCAAAACACAAAACTGCAGACAGTCCTGTGGTTTTCAGTTCTGACAAGCCTGGTCTGGAGGATTGTTCTCTCCTTTGTGCAGAGGAGGGGACGTGGCCCCTGCGCGGTCCATGAACTTGCTCAAGGTCTTATGGCTTAGAGGGGGCACCACTGAGATTCATTAGGGTGATCACACCCCAAGTCCCTCCCGTTCCTTTCTTCTGCGTCACAGAGGCAGAGATAGCGGCAACTGGATTCACCCAGCCAGGAGGCCTGGGACTGAGTTGCTCTGTTGTCCTGCTTGGACTGGGGTGGCAGGAGAGCCATCCTGAGCCTCCATTAGGAGCAGTTCTGGGAGTTGAGGTACAGAGAAAGTGAGGTGTGGGGCGATTAACACACTTGACCACTTACCTCACTATACAACTGCTGGATGCTGATTTGTCTTTGCATTGAGTGTTGGTTCCCATCCACACACGTCCCCACACAGGCAAAAGCCCATGGAAGGGTCTTGGGCCTCCTCCTCACTTTGACCTCTGGATCTGGTCTACCACGTGGGGTGCAGACCTTGAGACCCAGGGCAAAGGCCAGGCTCAGGGAGACATCCTGGCTCCAGGTGTGTTTCTGGAAAAATGCCCTAGTGACTTCCTCAAGTTCCCTCTGAACCATAGCAGCTGCCACGCACAGAGGCACTCTGAAAGGCTCAGGAAACCCGCTGCACATGTGTGATCCTTCCAGCCAGCTTTGCTGAGATAACCATCCCTCTTGAGTCAGGGAAGGCAGAAGGGGGACGCCTCACTGCCTCGGGCCGGACGGGGAGCGTCTCCTTAGACATGTGGGCATTTGATTTACTAGGTGTCTGCCCTGGCTTCTCTCTAGTCCCTTCCACCGGGGGCCGGCTCTCTTCTGTCTTGGCTGTTGGGACTTAAATTCCCAGCACGGTTAGACTGAGACAAAGGCTTGGCGACTGTCTTGTCCGGATCCCTCACTTGCAGCGGGGAAACAGACTAGGAGGTGGGCCGGTCTGTCCAAGTTCATGGAGGAAGTCTGTGTTGCAGCCAGGATCACGACCCAGGTCTTTTTCTCATCCTGCTGAGGGGGAGCAAGGGCTGAGGACAAAGGCCCCTGGGAGTCAGCTGTGATGCCAAATAGTCACCACTGTCCTCTCCCTCCGCCTCCTTTATCATTACCTTTCGGCAACGACATCAACAGCGGAGAAAGCAATCCTTCAAGGGGACTGAAGGGGTGTCAGGGCCGATGAAGCTCCATTCTTTGTCCTGATCATTTGAACCCCCATCGTGACCGCACAAGTCGGGTGTTATTTTCCCGTTTCAGGGATGCGTAGAGTGAGACTTTGCAAGGCTAAGACACTTGGCCCAACTCACCCAGCTTACAAACCAGGTCTGTTTGGTCAGACTTGGAACCACTCCATGATGCTGCCAGCCACTCAGAAGACAGGAACAGCTTGCCAGGTTCTGCCATGTACCTGCTGGGTGACCTTGGGTAAGGTGTCACTTGACCCCTCAAAGCTCCAGACTCCCCATCTCTAAAATGAGGCTTTTGATGATACTGTCTTCAGCGTGCATCAGAGAGGCTGTGGGAGGGTCTAGTGCGCATGGAGGAGGAAGGACTTTGCAAACTGTCAAGTGCAGTGGGTTTGATGAGAATGGGCACCAAGCAGGGTTCCTTTGGGCTGCTCATCTCTGCATGCCAAGTGCCTAGTCCCACACCTGGTACCTATACAGCAGGTGAATAATGCACCCTGACAGAATAAATGAGTGATTATAACTCATATCATTCAGTCCTCTCCCCAGCGACCCTATCCCCCTGAAAACAGGGGACTCTGGTCTGTTGAATAAGGCAGCGCTTTGTCACGCTGGAGGGAGATGGAGGACCGTTTGTACCTAAAACCTATGTGTCTCTGTTCTGTCGCCTGTGGAAGGTCCAGGGTCTGGAGGACCCTCCATCCTCTGGTCTCAGCATCCCCTGAGAGTTCTCAGTGTGGGCTTGGAAAAAAAAAAAAAAAAAAAGGCTGGACCTGTGGGTGAGGGAGGCAGGCAGGCTGTCCCTTCATAGCTTTTCTTTCTTCCTTTTTTATTTTTTAATTTAATTGTTTTTCTTTATCCAAGGGCTGCAGAGCTGAAGTAATTTGTTTTGGTTTTGAATAGGATGCGATAAGCCGAGGAAGGGGCAGCCGGGTGGACACGGTGGAAACATTAGGTTGTACATTAGTCATTTGATGCTGGTTTGGGGACCAGCGCAGGGGCTCTGGCTGACAAAGAGGCGCCTGAGTCCCTGTGGCTGACTGGGGTTGGTGGCTGGGTGGAAGGGGACTGGATGGTGCCAAAGGGGCAGCTGCAATGGATTTGGGGTTACTCTGGGGCCACCTACCTCCTTGTACCTTATGACGGTCACAGGCCTCCTTGTTCACCTCCATGCTTCCACTTATAAGTCATGGGGCCTTGGGCAAGTCACTTTACACCTCAGAGCCTCAGTTTTCTTATGCATAAAATAGGGGTGATTATATTCTAGTTCCCTCTAACACAGGAATTGGCAAACTTTTCCTGTACAGGGTGTGATAGTAAAGATTTCAGGATTAGCAGGCCACCTAGCCTCGGTTGCAATGGTTCAGCCCTGCTAGTACAGTATGAAAACAACCGCAGATTCGACACAGACAAGGGGAGGAGGACCATTTAAAAAAGTGTTACTTACAAAGACAGCAGCGGGCGTTGGGCTCAGGGTCCGTGGTTTGCAGACTCCTGTTCTGACATCACTGGGAAAGCGCAGTGGTTTACCCGTGTGTAGTGCGCCCTGTCTATGGCAGGCCCTCCAAAATCTCCAAGGACTGAGCTTTCTAAATCCCAGCTGTGATTGTGTCACCTTATCTGCGGACACCCTGCACCCCGTGGCCCCCTGCTGAGCACAGGCAGAAGCCCAGATGCCTGTTGCTGACACTCAGGCCCTCCGAGACGACTCGCCATCTCCACAGCCCTCACCCCCTGGACTAAGCAGACCCCTGACTCCTCCAGGGGTTAAGCCCAAAGCTCTCATCTCTGGTCTTTGCTGCTTTGGGGCTCCCCGTCCCTCTCCATGAGCTCTGTGAACTGCCCCTCCTTTAAAGTCCCTTATGCACCAAGCCATCCCTGAGCCCCGGGCAGGGCCAGCTACCACGTCAGCTGAGGAGGAGGATCCAGGGTGAGGGTCCTCGTTCATTCAAGTCAGACTGAGGACAGGTGGGGGCATCATGCTGGGACTGGACACTGAGTGGCCTCACTGGGGACCAAGAGAACTAAGGGGAGAGTACACGAGCTGTGACCATGTTCCCCTTCCGGAGGCCACTTCCTGGGAGCTCTTTTTTTGCTTCTGCTTGGAGAAAATTGGGTTTGTTGCATTAAAGACCACTTCCTTTATGCCCACCTAGTCCACAGAGGGGTGGTGAGTGGCTGTGTGGCGGACAGGCAAGAGAAGGTTTAAAGGTCTGTTGGCAAAGAAGGTTTAAACCTCATTGTTGAAGACCATTCGCATGCTCGTAGTTGGGTGATCTAGAGCAAATTGCTTTCTCCTATAAATCTATTTTCTTAGCTCTAAGTGGGGAAAGTGCCTGTCCCCAGACTTATGAGGGTAATAGAACTAGTACAATAATGGTGGCGAACATTTGTTGAGTCCTTATCATGAGCCAAGAGCTGTTTGTTGTACTTTGCAAGTATCAACTCACTTAATCCTCACAGTGACCTTTGGGGTGAGTGCTATGTTCATCCCCAGCTTCAGTTGAGAAAACTGAGGTGCAGGGGGATCCCTGGCAAGTGGCCTAGTGGAGGGAACTGACTCCAGAATGCATATCCAGCTGATTCGCTCAGTGAAGGAGAAGAGAGAGTAGAGAAGCAGTGCTTAGTGCATAGTAGATGCTCAAGAAATGCCACGTCCTCCTGCCCTTTGTAAAGATGCTAGGGCCACATGGGATGGATGGGTTTGGCTTGCTTGGGGGCAAGGGAGGCTGGTGGGGAAAGTTTCTCATTTCATTCCTGTCTTCTTGCGGGGAGTAGGGGGCATCTGGGTGTCCCATGGGTGGGGCTGGGGTAGGGGTTGTGGGGATGGAACGCAGCACCTTGCTCAATCTCACCTGCACCCATTAACCAGATGGGACTTGGAAACATGTGCAGTGGGGACACCTTGGGAAGGTAATAAACTCCTAATGAACAAGGGTTTTGTTGTTCCTTTAGGGCCCATTAAGTTTACGGGAACTCAGGAACTTAGAACAAAACCCACTAAGCTCAGATAGGGTCACCTACGTGAAGTGGCGAGTGCAGGGAGGGTCTCGGGGGTGGTGAGAAATGCAAGCTCTGGGATACAGTGAGGCTCCGTGCCAAGGCACGCAGCGTGGGACAAGGTGGGACACAGGGTAGACGTCCTGGTTCTTGACCATCTGCGTTCAGTCTTTAATTTCCTCCTTGACTCCTAATGGGCATGGTAAGTAGTGGGAGGTGGTTCTAAGTATGTGTCTGACAGACCAGGCTTTGAATCCTGGCTCTTCCACCCCTTCACCTTGATTTCTCATCTGTAAAATGGGAATCTACCTTACAGAAGAGACGCTGTGCAGCTGAAATGAGACAGCAGGGCTGTGTGTGCGACCCCGTGCTTGGCACACTGGGATGCACAGCACAGAGCTGCTGTCATGGTGACCGCGGCGTCCTCCGGGCCAATGCGGGAGGCAGGGCTCCTTCCTCCTTCCCACGCTCACGGCTCCTTCAGCCTTCCCTCTGCCTGGTCTCATCAGGCCTCCTGTGCAGACATGAAAGGCGTCGGTTTTCCTTTCCCTGTGCCCTGTAATTTAACAGGGTCTTCCCTGACACTGGCCTTGGCCATGTGACTTCTGATAGCCAGCCAATGACAGTGAACGTGACACAAGGAGAGTCTGGAAAAACGCCTGCATATTGCAGCTTGCTGTCACGGCTGTCCGTCTATGGTCCCTTGGACACCACCCCAGCCCGTCCTGCTGGGGGATGAGGAGCGTGTGAAGAAGAGCCGGGTACCCCGCTTGTCTCAGGGGAGCCCGTTCCGGACCATCTGACAGCCAGCGGACACCACGCTATAGGGAAGTTGCAGCCAAGACCAACGGAACCACCCGTGCAGGCACGGAGCACAAGTGGCTACTTATTGTTTTAAGCCACTGAGTTTTGGGGCAGCTGGTTGCCCAGCAGTTACTGTGGTGTAAGTAACTGACCCAGCAATGCCAGCATCTTTCAAGGCTCAGTTCAAATTCTCAGGCCTCTAGGAAGGCTTCCCAGGAACACCATTTGGGAATGATCTTCGTCTCCATCCTTGAGGCTTTCCTCTGCTGCTACGCTGGAGCCTTGGCGAGATCTATGGGTTGTACAAGGATCGGAGCAGGGGCCGACTCACTTCTGTGGCCTCAGGGCCTAGCACAGGGTTGAGTGAGAGCAAGGAATGAGGACATTTTGGGTGAATGAATGAACATGTCCCACAGACGTGAGTGCATGGGCACACAGGTGCATGCATGGTCGTCTTTGGCCACCTCTCCCCCAAGGTGGCCAGTAAAGGGTGAGGTTTGAGTCTCATGTTTCTTCTTGTCTTCCCCAGAGCAGCCACCAGGAGTTGCCCCACAGGGCGGGCTCAGCTCTCTTGTGTGTGTCATGTAGTATGGGCTGCTTACAGTCACTCCATGTGGCAATAATGCCAACAGTGAGTATTCAGGAAACGACTACCATATGCCAGGTGAAATGCTTCATGTGGATTATCTCAGTGACCTGCCAGAACCCTTATGAAGGCGGGACCATCGTCACCCCCATTTCACAGATGAGGAAGTGGAGACTCAGGAGAGCTGAGTCATTTGACCACAGAGACCGTGAGAGAGCCAAGGTTTGAACTGAGGTTTGTGGACAATGGTACCTGTGGTGGTAGGTGTGGTCCCTGGCTTCTTGTCCTGTAGGATGACAGAGTACAGAGCTGGGGACTTCGGGCAGGCTTAATAGAAGCCATCAAATGGATTGATTCAAGTAATGACATCAGATGGATCCATTCTGTCCCTTCTCGTGCCACCACTGGTACACATAACAGAACCTCTCTGAGGTCGGAAGGAGAAACTTCCACTGGGCGTTTGCCTCTTGTGGGCTCTGAGCCCTAGGGGGTAAGTGATTCATTAGCTGGCGAGAGGGTAGGAATCTGAATTTGTTGGTCCCTGCATGTTGGGTGGAGCAAGGGCCACATGCCACTCTCATAAGGCAGCACCACGCCCTCAATACATTCCTGTGTCCTCTGGACCCCAGGTGGGTGTGAAGTAGTGAGGGTCACCCAAGGAGCTGGTGGGAGGCTGCTATGAGACCCAGCACTCACTGTAAACTGGTCCCAGACTTAGGGGGTGCATAGAATGCCCATCTGGTCTCATGTCCAGTTTGCCTACTCTGGTCTTCCTTTGGGATTAATGGAGCTGATATATTATTAATGAAGCTGATAGATTATTATCCCCCATCTCCTTCCAAATTGACTCAAAATAGGAGGGGAGAGGGGTGTGATTATGTATCACCTTGAGTCCCCAAGGAAAGAACTTTGGAGATAGTGAGCTTACTGTCACTAATGGCACTAGGGATCTGCAAGTGGAGACTGAATCACTAGATACTGGCTTTTCTTGAGGACGGATTAAATGGCTTTGGGTTCCTCTAAAAAGCCCAAACTCTGTAAATTCCCTTTGAAGCCCCCGTAGAAAAACGTGAGATAGTGCACAGGGTTGAAACCAGCACAGACACGGTAGCAGCTTGGGCTGAAGACTGATTTTCGTGATCACATATACACTGCTGCCCTTGGATTATAATAAATAGCACATCAGCGTGTCTTGTATTTTCCTCCTTTCTTTTGGTCCTGGCAGGATCGTTATCAAGAGAAGAAAGGCTCTAATGACAGTTCTCTTCATCTCTCTGAAAAGGCCTTTCATGTCTGGCCTGAAAGCAGACGGGCCGGAGGATGAGCGGGGGCGGCCCTTGGTGCGGCCAGCCTCCCGTGCCTGGCTGCTCAAGCCCTGCTCATGCGCCTGTGTGGCCGTGGGCGATGGCTGGGGGGCTGGTGTCGGGGGACAGTTCATGGAGATAAATGACAGATGGGGGAGAGATGTGTGTGAAATCACAGTGGTGTGGGTTCCTTGAAGGCAACTGAGAAAAAAGCCCCAAGTTCCGGACGTGCCTTGCAGGCTGATAAGGAAGGCACAGCCCAGACGTCCCAAAAACAGCAAAGGAACAATGACAGAGCGCCTCCTGAGGGCTCCACCTTTTAAATGCACATGTGTCGTTATCCTGACAGCAACCCTGTGAGGTAGGATGATGACCCCATTTTCCAGATGGACGAACTGAGACTCAGAAAAGATGAATGACATGCCACAGGTCGCACCCCAAACAGAGATCTGAGCTGGAGTTTGAACACAGGCCACTGAGGGGCTAACAGCCAATCTTCTTTCCACCTGATGTGAGAAACATAAACGCAAAGAAAACGTGTTTCACCACGGGTGTAGCCTGAAGAGTGGCCAGCCCTAAGCGGTCCACGTCCTATCCCCTGGGCTGGCAAATCTGCCCTGTTGGCAGGTGTGATTGTGTGGAGGCTTTTGAGTGGGGGACATTATCTGGTGAGCCTTAATTGTAATCAAAAGGGTTATTATACAAGGGGGCAAGAATGTCAAGTGTGATGATGGGAGCAGAACTGGGAGTATTGTGTCCCAAAGCTGAGGTCTGCCAACACCTCTAGAAGCCGGAAGGAGGCAAGGGACAAATTCTTCCTCCAGGGGAAACCAGGCTTGCTGGCAGCTTGACCTTAGTCCTGGAAACTCATTCTGGGCTTCTGACCTCCAAAACTGTAGGGAAAGAAACTTGTGCTGTTCTAAGCCACTAAATGTGTGCTTATTAGTCACAGCTGCTACAGGAAACTAATACACATGCCATCTTTGAAAGGAGATGCCACTTGAGTATCACATTCCTGACTTCCCCCAAGCCTGGAGTCTGTCTCAGCTTTTATAGGTCTGAGAAATTAATTAAGCAGCTTTGGCTTAGCACAATGCTATGCTCATGAGCAGAGAGGATGAATCGAGGTGACTTTGAAAGGGTCGCTTGAGACTTTGATGGTCAAGGATGGTGTGTGTGGTGCAAAGTACGGTCCACAGACTGTTCGGACCTTTGACCACCCGGGAGGATACCCCTGACGCCACCTTCCCCCACCCACACGGCTCTCCCTCACGGGAGCAGGAGTGGCACGTTCAGAGAGCTGGTGGAAGTAAGTGCTTAAAACCGTTTGCAGCAACGTGGCATTGCTGAGACATCCAAGCCTGTGTTCAGAGGGCTTCCCTTGTTGAGCAGGGTGCAGAGTGGTTTGGGTGTAGGTGGAAGTGGGTGGTGAGTGCAGGCAGAACCAACCATGCCACATGCAGCCATCCATCCACACAGTGGCCCATACTGGAATGAGAACCAACAATTGTCCTTCACAGAAAGTTCGAGAAGCACCTATACCTTTTACGGGCACAGACTTGGTGAGATCCAGCCGAGGGCCATGAACAGGATCATCCTAATATTTGTAGTCAGCTTTTGCTGACTGGAAGCCTCCAGAGGCTCGTAGAAATTCTGCTCTTGTCTGTTCCAGTTTCTTCTATGAAGGGTCTCCACTTCTGTTTTTCTAGGCTCTTCTTGAGATTTTGGCTCCCTGCACAGCCCCGCCCCAAGAGGTTGGCCAGGGCACATGGTGGCCTTTGGTGGAGTTGGGGAAGAGAGGTTTTCTCCTTGATTCTGAGTCAAACCCAGTGACCGGCTTCCCCAAGGACACTATTTGTGCCCTAAATCCCACCCAGCTTGTCATCAGCACACCTCCTTGAGCTTCTCTTCTAAGTCCAAACTCATGCAAGGCACTAGGGGGTGAGAAGACAGAGGTATTCCCATCATCTTCTTTGTTTTTCCATCTGCACAGTGTCCTTCCACAACACTGACTTGGGTAGTGAAAACCCAACAAGGACCATAAGACCTCTAGGACTGTGACTTTAATCTTGAGGCAGAACCACAGGATGTGTGACAGGATTAAATGTCCAGCGGGTGACTAAGAAGAGGGAAGAGGCTAGCATGACGTCCATCATCTCACCTGGGCCCCCATGTGGAAGGTGGTCCCACTTGTCAAGGTGGGGAGCACTGGAAAAGGGACACGTTGAAGGCGAAGCCAGCAAAGCCAGCATCGATCCTTCTGAGTCCAAATTCATGGCAGGTCACCCACAAAATGGGTTTTCTTGCATGGCTGTGAGAAGGAGGGGAGCAGCCTCTGACCCCTGGGAACTGGTCTAGCACTTTTCAATAGACCTCAGGGCTCCTAGGAGCTGGCCTGGCAATCCTGTAGGGACGTGGCATTTTCCTGTTGGACATAAACACCCATACAGAACACCGCCATCAGACAGGGTCGCTACCTGAGTGCAAGGAGATGAGAAAAAAGGCAAGACCCCGTTACAATCTCATCCGGGCACAGTCAAAGACAAGGTCACTGTGCAAATCACACAGTAGCAAACAGCCCTCCCTTGCAGCTAAGGTGAGTGACTTTTTTTTTCCTATTTCAGTTTTAGCCTTGCTATGTTCTTTTCTCCTTTTACATGAGATTATGTATGTTGTAGAATGACCCTCCCTTCCTGAGCAAACAATTGAATGAACGCCTTTCCTAATCACCGAACAGTCTCAAATCCTATGTCATCCTCACATGCTCTCATTGACACGCTTCATGGTTCCCTGTGGGATGTGTTCTTCCTTATTGCCATGATCTATGAAGTCAACTTTGTTACTATAGATGGGTTCCTGATGACCTTTTTGGATGGGTGACATTGACAACAGAAGCAGCAAAAGCTGTTGAGAGACAGCTGGAATTGCATCTCCAGATAGCCTGGACCCCTGTTTCGTGGGGGTTCCTAATGGCCTCGACTCTGTGGGCCTTACCCCAACAATCCTGATCTCTGGGCCACAACAACCTTACAGAGATTGGAAGGCAGTGAAATGGTCCCCCTACCCCCCATTACTCAGATCTTCTTTGCTTAAACTCCCCCAGTGCTGTCTCCCATCAACTTGCCACATGGCCTTACCTCTCATTTTCCCCTGAGTCCAGTGGAACCTGAAGTCTCTCAGGATAGTTGGGATTCTTCATAGGGACTCAGTTGTTGTTTCCCTTCACCGTGACTGTGAACAAGCTTTGCTGAACACATCACCACCAAGAAATAAGGAAAGAACAGCCTTGTCTGAATCCACATAGAACCAGGCAGCAGAGAGTCCTGCCTCTGGGCCTCACCCAGCAGCTCTGGCCATCCTAAGAATGCCGCTCACATCCCCGGGACGTGGGCTGCCATCGATCCTTTCCCCAAGTCTGGCAGTTGTGTTGGGCTATTAAAAAGAGCCTGCCATGTTGATGAATTATTTAAACCTCAGCAGCACCCAATTTATGCAAATCCGATTATCTGTTTAAGGGCAGGTTGGTTTGGAACAGCTTGTAGTTGTGATACTTATTATTATTATTTTTTTGGCTGAAAAACTGGCAAATTCAGTTGAAAGCAGAGTTTAATTTCACCCGAGGATGGCTGAGCCCAGCGCTGCATCCTCGATGGTGGTGGGAGTTCCCTTGGTTTCCCGTGGGAATGCTCTCCTCCCTGTTCTTTCCACGTAGCTTGGGCCAAGGCCGGAGCTGGAAGGCCATTTGGTTCAATGCCTTTCTACTTGGAAGCCCAGAGAGAAAAACTGAGCTGCCCATGCTACGTGCAGGGTTTTGGTGGGATAAGGCTCCAAGTCTTGCTCTAAGTCTGAGACACATCCTCCTTAAAGCACCCTGCCTCCGTGTTATGACGAGGCAGAGTTCAGTACTAGAGTTCAGGGCTTGGCATGTCATCCATGCCTGTGTGAGTGACAGCTCTGTGGAACAGTGCCAAAGAAAGAAGAACCCCTAGACTGGAGACAAGAAGCCCAACCCTGATTTGTTCTTAGGATCTTGGCCAAGATCTTGTCTTTCTCTGAGCTTTTGACCCAACTCTCCAAGTGAACAGGGAAGGGGTTAGATTTGGTCTAAATGGCCTCTATTAACTGTCCCAGCTCCAGCCAGCTGGGAACTGACTGTTCGTCTAAACACAACACCAGGCTTCATGGGTGCACAGCCCATACAGTCACTCTGAGCCCCACGTTCAGAAGGGCCCCACCCTTGGCTTTATGTTCTGTTGTTGCCATCTGGAAATTCCTAATCAGCTTTTGTGCAAGGGGCCCCACAAATTCGGTAGCTGGTCCTGACCATACTATTCTCTGAGGGATGGCACTGAGGAAGAGGGAGGACCAACTTCCTTTGCCCTGCATTTTCTCAGACAGACTGTGGCCTAGTGACCCAAGAAGAAAGCACAGGGCTGACTCCCTCATCCCCATGCCAGCCCACTTGCTGTGCCCAGCAGATGCCCAGTGAGGGTTTGAATGGCTGAGTTGGAGATTAGGCATGGAGCAATGGACGAAACAGAGTTGGCTTTAGAAAGATCACTCTTGGTAATGGGATGGGGGATAGAATGGAAAGGATAGGACTGGAGGCAGAGGAGGGAGAAAATATTCCCAATGCTCTCAGCAAGAAATGAAGAGACTGGATTGAGGTGGCAGCGAGAGGAATTTATTGTACAGGCAAAATTATAACACTGAATGGAAAATGCTCATTAAAATGGCATTTGGCTCCCAGGCCCTGGATGCAGCCTCTTTAAATTCTTCACTAAATACCCATGGAAACACGAGATAAAGGCTCACAAAATCACCCAATAACTAGGATTGGTAGCCAGCCTAATACAGAATCTAAGAAGGATTTCCACTAACTCTAAAGCACATGAAGTTAGACTAAGGGAAGCCTGCCTTAGTTGTGTTTCATGAAACTGAGACCACTTGAAGAAAAGTCAGAAGGGATTTTGTACCACCTCCTTGTCTCTGAGATCCTGGGACCCTGAAAATCAGAAGCTACAGCAGCCGTCCTTCTATTGTGAGGCAACCAGAATACTGGTCTTCCCCACCCACTTCTGACTTCTCCAGCCCTCTCTCCTCTCTGCCCCCTCCCCATCTTCATTCAATAGAGGACAATAACTCAGATTTTCAACAGAAAATGAGTGTGTGTGTGTATATGTGTGCATGTGTGCACTAATAGTGCCATATTCCAAACTATGGAGTTCAGGTCCCTCAAATGAGGTACTATAGGCAAATGAATGAACATCGGATGACCTACATATGGCTGCATGCTGGGAATTGTAGTTCTTCTATGTGTCTTACCTCATTGGAGAACTAGTCCTCAGTGCAGAAGAGGTCTTTCAGTCAAGCTGAGAACTGAGCTGTCAGCTTCGTACTTAGCCCATTCTCCTGAAGAAGACTGAAAAGAGGCATATAGCCATCACTCAAGAGCAGAGAGTAGGGAGCCAGCACATTTCCTACACTCTGCATTTTTATAGGATTCAGATAAACAAATTCTGAAAGATGAACAATAGGAAAAAAGAATAAAAATCATCTGGTGAAGGAACGTCTCTTTGGACTTCAGTGGGGGAGGGGGAGAAGAGGAAAGAATACACCAGGAAACGATTTTGTATTCTTGGCAGACAGTAAAAAGACATGATCTGCTTGAAGAAAAAAAGGCCAGAAAGCCGAAGGAGGCAAGTTGAGCTGAGAAGGATGTTGGATGAGATAAGGATGAATTTCAATTACTCTTTAGTCAATGATTGAATTAAACAAACTATAATTACAGGGTGTGGAGAATGTACTCACAATGAGAATGCAACATATCAACACTGATGAAATAGCACCAAGGATTTACCCAAAGGAATATTTGTAGCCTTGCACAATTTTTCTATCAGGCAGAAAAGAGAGAGAGAGAAAAGAAAATGAACTCAGGAAAGGAGGGAGATGACCATAAACTTAGCCCAAAGTAAGTAGAAAGAACAGAGTACATTTAAGAACAGAAATGAACAAATTAGAAAAGAGCAGAATAAATCTAAAAATTAATTTTAAAAAGAAGACTACTAAATGATCTTGACCTTCTTAACAGTTAAAAAGGGAGTAAAACATAAGCATTTGACATTGAATAAGAGGAAGGAAATCTAAACTCTGATAAAGTGGAAATTAAAATACTATATAAAACTTCTTGCTAAGGAATGTTTAAAATCTGGATAAACACAATGATTTTCTAGAAAAGATAAAAGTGACCTAAGTAGATATGACATAATATGATAATAAATATGAGAGAGCTTTGGGAGGGAGTGGGGAATCTCAAAGAACTACCTCTCCAAATGGTGAAATCTTAGGTGATTGGACAAATTCTTCTAAACCTACATAAAACAAATAATTCTTACTCTGTAACATTTTTCAGAGGATAGAAAAATTTGAAAAACAAAACAGAAGATGATGTAAATTTTACAGAATTCTGAGTGCAAAATTTGTGATTCAAGATTTTTATACCCAGTCAAATATAGTCAATAGAAAGGCCTTCTTGGCTATGTAAGAGCTCATGCAATACCACCCATGATAGAAACAGCATGTCACTTTCATGGAAAGAATAGATCAGCCAATTAATAGTGTTGGGATGATTGACTATAACTTACGTACATTTAGATCACTACTTCATATATTAATAGATTACTCGATTTCAAGTACACTGAAGATAGGAACTTTTTATTTTTTAGAAATGAAAGCATATTTTGGTTAAAAAATCATGATTGCAGAATGGGAAAAAACTTTCTAAGTATTAATTACATATAATAAAATATTAATAGATTTAACTAAATAAAATAAAAACAACTATGCTTCAAAAATTCCACAAGTTTAAAAGCTAAATATAAACCAAGGAAATATTTACAGCATATACACAAAAGAATAAAGTACACAAGAAAAAAAACTCCAATAATAAAATGGGCAAAGGACTTGAATTGTAATTTATAAAAAATGAAATAGAATGCCCAATAGTGTATAAGAAAAAGAAAATAATTATCTAATGCGATGCATGGACAATGTAATGTAGAACTATACGCCTGGAACCTATGTAATTTTTGCTAACCAATGTCACCCCAATAAAATTAACAATTAAAAAAAAATTCTGACTGGTGAGCAAAGAAACAAAACTTAAAACAGTACTGATATGCCATTTTCACTTATTAGTTTGGCAGAGATGAAAGAAGATTGCTATGCCCACTGCTGAGTGAGCAGGTGAAGGAGATGCTCATTATCATGTGTGGCTGGCCATACATAACATCTGTACAATATCTGTGGAAAGACATTTGTCCAAGTGTGATGAAAGCCTTAAATATATACCTATCTTCAGCCCAGCAGTTCTACTTCTGGAAATGGATCCTGGAGAAATAGCCATGTATACACAAGCAAAGGTATAAGAACATGTGTTGGGGCATTATTTATAATAGTGAATTCCAGAATCAAGGGAGTGGTCAAATTATGTACTCCCATAGCATGGAATAATATGCAGCCATTAAAAATGAAATAGGAGAAGAAAGTTAATGCCACGTGGAATGCTCATGTTATGTGGTTGAGTAGGAAAAGGGGAGGGCAAAAAATCTGATGTGTGTGACCTTAGATGTTTGAGTGTGTGTGCGCATGGGCAAGTGTGCAAGCCAGCATGCATCTGCACGAGAGAAAGACTTTAGGTGACACACACCAACATATTAACTGTGGTTTTCTCTTCCTTACGCTTTTCTGTATTTTTCAAATTTTTCACAGTGCCCATGTATGCCTTTATAGTTGGGAAAAAAGCATGAGCAAATCAACCACGAATTCTTCATCACAATATGTCACCCATTTTCCTTTACATCTTTGTTCATGTGTAAAAATGTGACTGTGTTTGAACTCTTCTCATGACTTCTGGCAGTTTCTGGGTTCCACGCCCCCTGGAGTTGCTCTGCTCCATGACCTGTGTCTGCATATGTTATTTTTGTTAATCTTCGCATCAGTCTGAGCACACAATCCAGCCACTTGCCTTGATTTTCTAGCCAGCTTCTCACCACTAAATGTGCATGATTTAATACGTTGACCAAAGTGTGAGGGCTTGTGGGAAAGTGCAGCTTCCTCAGCTTAACTTCTTCCCAAATAACTGAACCCAAACGCCATTCCCTTACCAAAAGGAGTTCTGGGAGAGGTCGGGGTCAGGGAGGTAAAAATTTCTCTATTTTGTTATTATAGATGGACATATTGTACAAAGCCTCAAGCACATGCAGTATTATTTATTGCCTTTCCCCACCCCTCTTAAAATTTTTATTTTATTTTCACTGCCTTTTTACTTACATCTAAACAGTTTTCATCTTGCTACCCAGTTTCCAAAGTTACTATTTCTTTTATTTGAAGAACAGGTGATCTACTTATTAAGATTACTTTTCTCTAAAAACATCTCCATTTCCCTAATTCATTTTGGCCGCTGCATTCTCTTCATATCGAGCTAGACTGCATTGCTGAGGTGTTCCTTCGGAGGGAAGGCTAACGTTGATTGAGGACCCATTACACGCTACGCAGTGTGCAAAGTGCTGTCTACAGTCTCTCCTAGGTGCTGCAAATCCTTTCTGGAACAAGGCAGGTGTGTAAATACATTCTTAAAATCCATGATGTCGTTCAAAGCTCACAGCCACTTGGGCGGCACCCTCGTTAGAGGTAAGGAAGCTGAGGCCGAGCTGGTGGGGCGGTAGCTGCAGGTTTGGACTCAGTCTCCAGCCAGCTAGCTCCTCCGGAGTGGCTGCACCTTCCACGCACCCAGCAGCCAGGCCTCCCTCTCTCCTCTTTTGGGGACTACATGGACTCTCCCCTAAAAGGAGCTAAGTTGAGTGTTCTAGAGCCGGCCTGACCCCGTTGACCTGGACTAACTCGAGGCTCGCAGGAGCTGGTAGGAAGCATTCCTGACATTCTCCAGCTCTAGAAACCACTCGGCTCCCTTCTTCCCCGCAATGGGCAGAGGCAAGGATCAAAATCAGTGCACCTTTTTTTTTTTAAAGATTTATTTTATTGTTTTTGACAGAGACAGAGAGAAGGGGGAGGGCCCAGAGCAGTCTCCATAGTTGTATGACATCCGTTTTCGACATGGTTTCATTCCACATGGGTGGGGGCCGCACAGGGTGGGAACTGGGCCGGGGCCTCCCACATGGGAGACTCGGCCCCTCAAGCCAGGGGCTGAACGGGGGTGGGGGTGGGGGTGGGGAGAACTGAACGGGGGCCCTCCCACATGGGAAGCACACCCCAATTCAGCATATGGGTTCGCACGGGCTGGGGCCGCAATTCAATCCTCAGTCCCCGGGGCTGCAAAGCAAGTGCTTCACCCGCTGAGCCCTCCCGGCTTCCCCGGATCAGTGCACTTTGACTAGAAAAGGTTTGATAAATGCTACAGGAGACTGCCTTCCCCTTTCCAACTCAAGAGCGTGGGTGCAACTCCCTGGTCCTATGATAGGAGGCAGAACCGTCTAGAAGCGGAGGAAAACTGAGTGGTATTGCCTGGCCGGGGCCGGCTCTCAGCTCTGCCCCTGGGGATGCTAGCCTCAGGCCCTGCGCAGCAGCAGCACTGACAAACATAATCCTACCTGCCTCATTCCCCGTGGGTCATTGGCTCTGTCCTCTCTGGGGCCTGATGTGGAGCCTTGTGGAGCCACACACACCGGTTTTCGGGCAGCAGTGTGGAGGAGTGGAACGAGCCCCAACCTGGAGTCAGGGGACCCAGCTTCTAGACCCCTTGTAAAGCCCCTCGCACTCCTCTCTGGGCCTGTTTCCTCACCCATATGTATCGGTGCGGGTTCTCTTTCCCACTATCCATGCATTTCCGGAGCCTGTTGTAGTAAATCCACACACAGTAACCCATGGTGAGGTCACTCAAGGTCAGGTAGGAGACTATTTCAGCATGAATAGGTACTGGAGAAATTCAACCCAGAGCTTAATCTTCAGAGTGCAAATGTCTGATTTCTCTTTAATGCACTTGTCTAAAGAATCTTGCACCTTGTATTGGGTGCAAGAAGCCACATGAAGACAGAGGCAGAGATCAGAGGAATGCAGCTACATGTTGCCAGGAGCCACCAGAGACAAGAAAGATTCAAGGAAAGATTCCTCCCCTAGGACCTTCTGATGGAGCACAACCCTGGCGACATCTTGATTCCATATTTTTAGGTTTCAGAGCTGGGAGAGAATAAATTTCTGTTGTTTGTGGTCATTTGTTATGACTGCCCTAGGATATGAATACAGCCTTCTCTTCTGCACTCCTGATCTAAATACCGTATTCCGCCACAGAACCAGGTGTCGCTGACGATTATTGATGGGTGATTCATGGATACAAGGTGAGTAGGAATCATTGGGGGGAAGGGCTGGAAGGGCATTAAGGGAAAAAAATGGAAAAGGGAAAAAGGGAGAACAGGCAAGGTGCAAGGGTTAGATTTGTGCAGAGAGGGGGATGGCTTCATGGAGTTCTCAGAGCGTTAGGACCGTGGCTTCAGGCCCAAGGACAGAGTTGGGGGCACACAATGAAGATGCCACAGAAACACGTCCAGATTCCTACGTGCGAATCCAGCGGAGTCTTAACGAGTTGTTACTGAACTGCTTAAACCTGAAGAACCACGTCCAACAGGTCCCAGGACCCTCTCTTTCTCTTGCTCTGCACGAGCACATGGAGAAACAGCTTTCTTGAGGACAGCAAGGCTTGTTTCCTCCACCATGAAGGGCGCTGTTCTGTGACCTGAGAGAGATTCGTGAGAGGAGGGTGTTCCCCAGAGGGGGAGGCATTTCCCTTTCTCCAGAGAGTTTTGCCGTGAGCTCCAAGGTTGGTCCTCACGTCTTGTGTGCCCTGCTGGACACCATTCCTTGTGGAAAATTCCAACCCCGTTGCTTGGCCAATCTAGGAGCCATGTGGTATGTAGAGGGCGTTATCAGCATCGCTGTGTGTTATGTTCTGGGGGACACACAACGTGACAGAGTGTATGGCTGTGAAATCCGCCTGCCTCTCTCCACCACCTCTCCCGTTCCGGCTTGGCTGTTGTGATGGGACTGAACTCTGCTGGGATCGTGCCTCTGCCAAGGAGAGAACATGGCTGTTACTGCTTACACGTGTAAGGTAGACAAGGGTGCGTGCCTGGCCTTGTGTCCTTGGTGCACTCAGACACCCAGGAGATGTCAGAAGCACAGAGTGGCCTACCTCCACTCTCTTCCCAGCCCCTGCAACTCTTCCTCCAGATTGGATCCAGCGTCATCTACCTAAAACATTCTGACCACGACACACTCCTGGCCCCAAACTTCTTATGACTCCCCGTTTGAGCCCCGGCTCCTTGGCCTGCCTTTCCCCCTCCCCCACACCCCTGCTCTGTGGGATCATTCCCTGCCCCCCTTCGTTAGTTCCTACTCCTGTCACCTTGATCTCCTTGTAGCGCCTCTGAGCAGCAGCTAGACGCCCATTCCAGAAGACAGCTCTTTTTCTGTCTGGAACCTTCTCACCTCCCTTCTTGAGCAGCGAACTCCTTTTCCTCACGCAACACTCAATTCACCTCTTTCGACGTCTCTTCAACTCCCCTGGCCCCTTCTTCCCACTGGGTCCTGGGCCCCCAGCTCCGTGCACGGCATGGCCATTGCTTGGTCGAGCCGTCTTCCCCATGGGTGGAAACTTCCTAGCAGACAGCAAGAGCCCTCTTCTTCTCTGTAGCCTCACCGTGGAGCGCAGCTCTCAGCGCACAAGTGCTTCTTAAATGCGCGCTGAATGAATGACTAAATCATGTAATCTCGGAATTAGAGAAGTAGGAGAGATCAGCTGAGTCAATCCTCTCATTATTTACTAATAACGAAGAGTCTTAACTGGTGGGGATATAAACATCAACTGCTTAAATTTCCCCCCTCGTAACTGCCAACAGCTGTGCCCGCCGCACCCCTGCTGTTGGGCTGAGTGGAGGGAGGGCTCTCAGAGCCGCAGCCCAGACAGGTTCCAAGACTTTCCGTTACTCTTGGCCTGATAACAGTCTTATTTTGATGATTAAGATTCAGGTCTGTTTATTTTGAAAACTCCGATTTCGTATTATTAGATTCAAAGCTCCCTTTACCATCCCGGAGTTGAGACCCCAGGGGTTGGGGTGGGGTTTGCAAGGGGAGCTCCACCCCCTCCCACATGGTCCCCTCTGGCCCTGCGGTGGGAGGAGGACGTGGGAAGGGAAGTGTGTGTTTCCTCGTGGAACTGCCCATGCAAAGTGAGTCTCCCTCACTTCAGTTGGTGTGATCCCACTTGCGGGTTGTCAGCTCAGTGTGGATGCGGTGACTCCAACAGGTGCCTCCTGTTGGGACGTTCAATCCCAAACACGTCCTCCAGGCTTTGGGAGCGCCTTGGGTGGCATGGCTAATTCCTCCAGCCGTACCAGAACCCTCAGATGGGCATCCCTCTCAGCTCCTCACCAGCGTGGTCTCAGAAGAGGGACCACCAATCTTTCTCCATTGCAGGACGCCACCTGTGAGGCCCGTGATAGGCTCATGACCACCCAGCTACTAAGTGTTAGTACTAGGACTCAATCCCAAACCTCTTGTGTCCTGACCTTAAGTTCTTCTCATGAAATCACGCTCTCTCCCCCAAGATACTGAGTCAAGATCAAGAAGTGACCACAGCTAATGCATAAAAAAACCCAGAAGAGTATCGTTAAGGATAGAAGTGGTTCCTAGTAGCTCGTCCTGGTGAGCATGTGTAAATGGATGCTCACATGTCCCACTCGCAGAAGCTTGGACAGACGTCTTCTGCCTTTCGGGGGGCAATTTGGAGAGAGCTGTCAAAATCACAGAGACCATGCAGTGCGCCTCTGTCATTTTACCTTTAGGAATTTATCTTACAGATGTTCTTGCCCGGAGCAAGGTAGACTAGACTCTTCACTGTTGGTTGTTTGTAATTCTGAAATACTAAAAATCACCCACATGTCCATCAGTGGGGAAAGGGTTAAATAAATTATGACAGAAGTGACTAAATAACATGCCTCCTGTTAGTTTTCTTTAAATGGCACTTACCCTATGTATTTATTGCATTTTTCCTCCACCCCTACCTTCCAGATTGTGAACTCAATAAGGATAAGAAACATAAGAGGGGAAGCTGGCATGGCTCAGTGGGTTAAGCGCTCGCTTTGCAGCCCCAGAGCCCGAGGATCGAATCCCAGTCCCAACCCAGCTAGACCCATATGCTGAACTGGGGTGTGCCCCCAGTTCAGTTCTTGCCGGGGCCTAGGCGGGAGGCTCCCGGCCCAGTTCCTGCCCTGCGCAGCCCTGTGCCCACCTGTGGAGTGAAACTATATGGAAAACTAATGCTGTCAACTGTAGAGACTGCTCTGGGCCCTCCCCTTCTCTCTGTCTCTCTCTGTCTGTCAAAATCAGTAAAATAAATCTTAATAAAAAATAAATCATAAGACATTATGGGTTTACTTAAGAATCTGGGATCTGTAATTAGACTGCCTGGGTTCAAACCCTGGACCCACTAGGAACTCACAGGGTGACCTTGTGTGAGTCATATATGTATGTATCTAGACATTCAATATGATTTTATATTAACTTTGGGTGTACAGTATACTGGTTAGGCATTTATATAATTTAAGAAGTGACCCCCTGACTAGTCTAGTACCCACCGAGCACCATACATAGTTATTACCACTTTATTGACTGTAGTCCCTATGTGGTACTTCACATCCCCAGGACTCTTTTGTAACTACCTATTGGTACTTCTTAATCCCTTTACCTTTTTCACCCTGCCCTCAACCTCCCTCCCGTCTGTCTTCCCGATAAATCCAGTACCCATCTGACACCATATATTACAATATTATTGACTATATCCTACTGAACTTCTTTAGACCTCTATTTCCTATCGGGAAAATAGTACCCATGTCATACTAATAGGGGAAGGTCAATGTGAAGAACTTAGCACATGTCAGCTGCTCAGATGAAGGTGATGATGATGGTGAAGACCAATTCACCCACCAGTGTATACTCAGCACCTCACATCAACATTTGAGGAGTGAATGAATGAAGTACATGTACTGGCATAGAAGGATGTCTAAGGTATACTGCTAGAGGGAACAAATCAAGCTGCAGAACTTGTCTCACCTGATTTTATTTGCATAAAACATATTCAAATTTCTGTTGGGGGTCAAGACAGGACTTATACAGTGGTTACCTCTGGGAAATGGGGTTGGGAACCGTAGAAGAGAAAAAGTGTTCACTTTTCACTTTATTCCCTCTGTATCACTTAAATTATGACAATGACGGTGTAGTATTATTAAAGTTAATATTTTAAAATATCTTTCAGGTTCAGAGGGCCTTAGGATAAATTCTTCCCCAGGGACAGTTATTTTTATCATCTCCGATTTTATCTTTTCACGTCAATCAGCGATGAGATTTAAAAAATAGACATGAGCATTAGAGAAGAAATGTGGCAAGTGTGTGTGGGGTGTGTGTAAGAGAGGACGGAGCCTATCCTACCATCGGGGGGAACTGTGAGCACGGATTAGTGTTTATTATTTTATGGTAGAGGCGGTGTGTGTGAGAAGGAGGGACAACACAGTGGCCTTGTCCAGTAGGAATCACGGTGACATCACAGAAGAGGGCGTGGGCTTGGAGGCAGCTAACCTGGGCCCCCGTGGACACGGTCTCCATTGACCTAAGCCCGACTGTTCTCATCTGTGAAATGGGAATGTTAAGTATGGATCTCTCAAAGGGTCGTTGAGAGGATTAAATGTGCTGGTACGTTTGGTCAAGATGTTGCTCAAGCGTCAGTGAAGTCTGATAGTAAGGATGGTAACCGCGTGGCCTTAGAAAAGCAAGCCGGTCACAGCCTCTGAGCCAGTCGCCTCATCTACAAATAAAGGTAAGGATACCCTTTAACGGGTAGGCATGAAAACATCCGTTAGATGCATGTATAAAATATTCGAACAATTTAACCTACAGTGTCCAAACGTGGATACACGACCATCTGCTTTGTCTGGAAGGCTCTCATTGGATGTTCACGCTCTTGTCACCTTCCCAGGCGGGCAGTCCCTGCCTTCGCCTGTCCCTCATAACCATGAGAATGTGACAGGACCTGAAAGCAGGGGTTACAAGTTCCAATAGCAGTTTGGAGTCAGCTGGCTTAGGTGCTCTTTGCGGAGACTAAAGCGTTCCAAGGAAATGATTGCTGGTCTGTTTCCAATCAGCTTCCACACGGGTCGTCAGTGTCACCTGTGCCAGAGGGGGCGCGAGGGCTGTCACACAGGTCAAGTTCCGAGCAGGAGAGAGAGCCTGCCCGTCAGCCCAAGAGTGCTTACCGGAGGCCCCACCTACAGGGGTGTGAGCAGGGCTGGGGAGTAAACACAGGAAGCTGAGGCAGCCCAAGGCCAGCAGCAGCGGGCAGCCACTGGCTTCTCCAGGGATGAAGGGATGAGGAAAGCACAGAAAGTTCTTGGGGGACCCTGGTGGACGCTGCAATTGTGAAGGGGTGTAGTCACTGCTGCGGAGCTGGTGCTGAAGCAGGAAGGGCAGGGCCAGCGGGAGAAATGCCCCTGCCCCTCTCTCCCCCGACCTGTGCGTTCTTGGGGGGCTCCCCTTGGCTGACTGCAGGAAGGAGGAAGGCTGGTGGAGTCCTCAGGTAGGAGCTTCCTGGGCCCTAGGGGACGCTGAGAATGGATCTGGAGAGTGGAAGGCGTGGCAGATGAGAATCCCCTGAACCTCAGGCTGTCTCCACCCTTCTTCCCTTTCCCTCTTCCTCCCTCCCATCCCCCTGCTGGCCTGCCTTTCACCTTCCTCCCTTCCCTCTCCTGTGACTTTTCTTCCCCACTTCCCTTCATTCGTTCACTGAGCACTTACTGCAGTCTCAGCCCTGTCACTGGACCTTTGTGGGCCTCAGTGAGCTCATCTGTGAAATGGGCAGACAGTCTCCTCCCTGGCAGAATTGCAGGGATCAGTTGAGCTAATGAATGAAAGTGCTTTGTAAACTCTATTGTGTTGTGCAGTGTAACAAATTATTATTAATATTTTAGAAGTATTGAGGTGGCCAGGCAGTTAATTAGGACAATTTTGCCTAAACTCCTTGCTTTGAAATTGCCACCAGAGATCCCCCAGGATAAAAGGACAGCTCTCTGTCCCCGATGCTAATATGATGCTAAAATTTTTTCTTCACCTGGGTCATTTTTTTTTTCTTTTTTAATTTTAATTACTGCTGAAGGGGGAAGGAATATTTTTTTTCCCTTCCTCTAGCTTGGAAACTACAATAATATTTCATCGCCACTGCTTACCCTAAAAAATAGATTTCCTTTTCATCCTCAGCTGGTGATTTGGTTTGCATTAATGCCTTTCATAACTCATACATTTTGCTATTAAACATTAATGCTTGGCACTGACATAAACAAATGAAATTTGTATTATTAATGTTTTACATAGGTAAGGCTCTGTAATAACAGATTTATCATAGCAGACTGTTTTAATTAAAAGATTCACTGGTTCCTTGAACACATTTGAGAGACTGGTTTGGGGAGAACCAGGGCTGTGAAAAATGACAGGTAGAGAAGATCTCTGATGGCTGGGGAGTCAAGTAGTTTGAAGCTACAATTATTGAAAATGACGTCACATGCAGACACCTTCAGTAGGATGCTTAGCACAGTGTTTGGCTCCTATAAGGTTCTGTTAATGGCGGGACTTACTGTGAAGGGGAAGAAGAAAAGGAAAGCATATTTATTCCTTTGTTTATTCAACAAGTCTTTAGGGAGTGCCTTATATGTGTCAGGAACTGTTGTTGCTAAATAAGCAGTGAAACGAAGATGGCTGCTCTCCTGAAGCCAGCATTTTAGTGGCGAGAAGCAGATGGCATTTGTCAGATGGTGATAGGCTTACAGGGACAAGTAGAGCAGGGTCAATCGTAGGGAGGGCTTGGTAGGCGGTGGGTGTGTGGGAAGAGAGCTTTGCAGTTTTAAATCGAGTTTTCAGGTAAGGCCCTAAGAGAGGGTGACATGGGAGCAAAGGCTTGGAGATGAGGAAGTGACAAATTGCTGTCTGGAAGAAGGTTGCTCAGAGCAAGTACAAAGGCCCTGAGGCAGCAGGGTGTGGACCAAGCAGAGTGGGTAAGAGTCAGCTGGGCGGTGATAGGTCTGAGAGGTGGGGTCATAGGCCAGGGTAAGGACTTTGACTTTGATCCTTAAAAGTGTCTGTGAGGTTCATGGCTCCGCTATGGGGACATGAAGGGAGCTCTTGCAGCTTGGACAAAGGACAGAGTTATGTGGGGATTTCAGTCCTGATCCCACTGTGCTAGGGAACAACTCCAGGCAGGGCCACCTTCATGCTTTGCTTTAGGTTTCACAAGATGGGTTGAAATCTGAGGTCTTACCTCTCGAACACCAATGGCTATGTCTAGAGGACACAGAGAAGTCATTTGCCCAGGTGAGTGTACACTGGGTGACAGCATCAGAAATCCATAACAAAATCTAACCTCAAGATCTCATTCCAACAAGAGGAGGTGAGTTTCATGATAGTGGAACTTAGATGAGAAGGAAGGACTATTTTGACCTTCCATCCTCCATTGTCCTCTGTCTGCCATCAGGATGTCTGGGGTAGTCAGAGAGGAAAAATGACAGCAGCCCCTTTCATATTTCTTCCAAGTAAGTTGGGCGATTCCTCTGAGTGATAAAAAGTCCTCGATGGTAAGATGGTGACATTGTGGATTAGGAAGAGGGAAGTGGCTGTAATTATTGGGGACGCTATTTCATAAATGCACATTGTTCGCTGACTTTGAGAATTGCAGTGTAATTACATGAGTAAATGGACTGTACTCTACGTGGTAAAGGTAATGAAATGTTAATTGCATGTGACGTGACCGGCCCTGCTTGGGGTCCAGGCTCTGTGGGGACGTGTGACCAGTCAGTGGCATTGCTGGAGAGAAGGACCAGGAAAGAACGGGAATGACGTGTTGTGAGTTCCACTTTGGGCTAGCCACACCGGGATTCCTGCTCTCTGGTCACCAAGCCAGCCCCAGGAGGCAGCCCTGTTTTGTAGATGGGGACCCTTGGGATCAGTATCTCATGTGAGTCCTCAAAAGTGAGAGTAAGTCTAGCGGGTGGCCTCCAGGTCGAGAGTTCTTTCTTTTACATCCTGAGGCTAGAGAACTAAGGAATAGAAGCTGTGTCTAGTTTCCATCAAATGTCCCATTTATATAAAGGAAACTGGGTATTACCCATTTGAGGTCAGCAATATTGAGTGCACAGAAGGACGGAAAGAATAGCCATTTCTCTCAAGGAGCTGGTGAATCACGTGGGAGTAGAGACTCCCTAGGACACAATTCAGGATGCTGGGAGAATCTGGGAAGGCTTTCTGGGGGAGGTGATGTTGGGGATGATGCCATCATAAGCACGAGTGACTATCCCTGTGAGCATCTGCCACTCGGAGTTGAGTCCTCATCTGTTTTCCAGTAGACTGTGGGCGGGGGCTGTCTTATGGGTCTCTGTAGGTGCCGATCACAGAGCCTGGAACACAGGAAGTGCTTAATACCCGTTGTTAAATCAAATCTAGATGTCCACGACCTCTAGTCAATGCTCCATGTCGGTGGAAGCCTGGACAGGCGAGGCTTGTAATTTTATAAGGATGTCAGCCTGGCTCCGTTCCAGCTCATGTGTCCCGGTGGGCTTGTCGGGTCCCCTCGGGGGCTCTCCTGCCCTACGTGTGTGCAACAAAAGCACTGGAGCAGGTCGTTGCTCAGGTCCCTTTTTGTTTTGAAAGTTTTCCTTTATATGATGCGTCCTTATAGAAACATGTGTGCCAACATGTCAGCTGTGAAGGGAGCAGCGGCTGGGGTGAACTGCTCAAGGCAGGCTCAGGCCTGTCCCCAGACAGGGGGTTGTGAGCAGAGCTCCGAAAGGTGAGGAGGGTTTGGTGACCAAAGGTGGTTGTGCAGAGAAAAGCACCCAAACAAAGGTGCGAGGGAAAAGAGTGCAACAGATTTTTAGAAACCACCAGGTACCCTTGGCCTCTCCTTCAACTGGTACCCTCTGCTTGACCATTGGATGCCGAGCTCCCCTGGGGAAGGGCCACTTTGTCACTTCTGCATCCCCAGCACCCGGCACAGGGACTGACATAGAACTGCGCACACACACAAAACGTGTTTACTGAAGGAATGTCTCTGCCTCTCAGTGCCTCACTGCATTTCACTTGATGTCTTTGTTGGAAGGTGTAAGTGGGCAAAAGCTGAATTCTGCTAAAATTTTGCCCCCTCAAGAAACTCAAAGAGCATGTCCTTTGGGAAACTGGGGCCCCCTGGCTATCCCACACGAGTTGGGAGCAAGTCCCTGGTCGTCAGCCTTTAAGCCATTCTTAGATCCCAAGGACTTTGAGACCCAGGCTGGGGTAGGCGATCTGTGTATAGGAATTATTTTAGTACATATTTTCCCTCCCACTTTAATAGTTGCTGAGTTCATGTTTTATTTTAATGAGTGTTTTAATTTAGTTACATGCACCATGAGGCCCTTTCTCTGAGGGTGTAATTAAGTTAGAAAAGAGATTGGCTACTCTAATGTTAGAAGCTGGAAACCCAGGCTTGGAAAGGTTGGGTCTGTGGTCCAAAGTCGTTTGGAAAAGGAAGGATGCATTCAGGAGGTGCATACTAGGGAGCCTGGGAGAACTTCATCAAGCCGTCACCCCTGGAGCAAACTCAGAAGGCAGGCAAGTGGTATTCACGGAGCACCTAGGATGGGACAAGCCGTGTGCTGCACGCTGTCTCCAATGTGAATTGTGTCGTTTGATCCTGTCAACAATTTCACAAGGCAGCTTCTCTTGTTCTCATTGCACAGACGAAGAAAGTAAGCCTCTGAGGCCTGATGTTTGCCTGGGGGCCAAGGCAGAAGTGCTTGGGGACAGGGGCAGAGGCCATGTGACAGCTTGTGTCTTGCTGTATTTCCAGCACTTTTGTGCTGTCCTGCTCAGCCTTCCCTCTTCCCCAAGGGGCTGCTGTCTACCCAGGATCAGATTCCAATGCTGGCAGTCTTTTGCCCCCCAGGCCTGCCCGAGCACCCCTAACACACTGAGGACACTAACAGGCCACCGTCTGCTTGTTCCTGCACATCCCCAGGAGACTCTGGACCCTTAGCAGCAAGGCCGTGGCTTTCCCGTCTGTATTTTTAGTGGCCGGGCCCATAGGAGGCCCCCTTTTATGTGTCTGCAAAGCAGGGGTTGAAGGGAGCCCATCCATACTGGGGGCTGGAGGGCTGGGGTGTGCGCCTGGCCTGGTGTCGGGCTCTCGCATGGTGGTGACTGAGCGTCGCTGCACCTCGTGGAGGGCGTGGGGTCGCAGGTCTGCAGCTGCCTGTCCGGCCTGAGCTGGCATGCATCGCTGCCACTGACGAGCGCTGAAGCCATTTCATTAAATAGACGAAATTGAATCTGCGTGGTTGTTATCGCTGGGCCTGTTCTCTGCTCGCGGCCGGCTGCTGGGGAGACCCGCAGGGAGCCCGAGAGCCAGCAAGCTCCCGGCTCGTTCGGGCCGGCTCCCTCAGTCCCAGCCCAGATGGCGGCAGGCAGTGGCTGGGACTCGGGGAGCAGATCTGCAGTCAGAGGTTCAAAACCCCTCTATGTGCATGTGCATGTCCCTGTTGGGGCATCGGCTCCTCTGGGAGGCGTGTGCCTCTCTCCAGGAGGCAGACAGAGCTGCGTAAGCTGATTTCGCTGAAGGGAACCCTGCCAAGCCAAAGCAGGCTCTCATTTGCCTAAGTTTGCCTCGATAATTAATCCAACCTGGTTTCACACAAGACTTGACGTAACATGATTAGCTCTGAGAGCTGTTCTTGAGCTGTTCCCAGAGGAGAGCTATCATGAGTCCAAGAACAGACGACCCAGGACAGATTGGACGGGCAACTCGGAAAATCACTTCCCCTTTTCAAGACCTGCCGGGCCCTCTGCCATTGTCAGCCATGACTTTCTAAGTCCAAGGTCCTTCCGCTGCTCAGAAACCTTCAATGGCTTTCTCCCCTGCTCCTAATTCAGCACCAGTTCCCACTGGCATGTCCACTCTTTCCTGCTTTCTCTCTCACAACTCCTCCCATCCTTCCCCTGTTTCTGCCAAACTGCCTGAACCCCCAGTTCCTTGTTGCCTTAGCTTGTGCTCCTCACCCACAATTCTGTGGGTGGAACTCTTATTCATCCTTTAAGGCTGAAAGTCAAAGCCACTTCCTCTAGGAAGCCCCCTGTGATTGCTCCGATGAGAAGTATCTTTCCTTTGCCTTCCGAGGTCTCTGTTTTGAGAGGTTCCCCAGTCTATCTTGGATGACACCATCCATGGACTGTCCTCATCTGTAAGAGAGTATGTTTCTAGTGGTCTGGTAACAGTAATTCATAATGGAATGCCCACTTGATGCCGGGCATGCGTGGCTCTCACCAAGGGAAGCGGGTAGAGCTGTCCCCACTGTTTATTTCCCTGATTTGGAGTCTCAGTCTTATTTCCAAATTTGGCTAACAGCACCAGTAGCTTCTCCGTGATGTGACCTTGAACCCGCATCATTTCTACCGTATTCTTGTCTTCTTTTTCCATCCAAATGGTCAGTAAATCTGGCCGTGTATCCTCACGGATGAATCCTGAATCTAGTTTTGCTTCCCAGCCCCTTTGTTATGGGGCAGCCCTCTTAATCTCTTCCCAGGGAGGGCCTCTTCCCACACCCTCACCAGGGTCCTGCCCTTCTGCTGACAATTACCCGCCCTGCTGCCTCAGCTACCCAACCAGGCACTCATAGCCTCATTCCTCATAGCCACCTCACCTCCTGCTGAACTCCCTGCTCAAACATCCACCCACCAAGTCCCAACTCAAAGCTCACCTCCTCTGTCCGGTTGACCGTGTGTGTAGCAGGGGCCTCCCTTTTGGTTCACCTTGGCGATGTCAGTGGTTGCATTGCGTATCTTCATTCATGCACCCATCCCCTGCCCTCCGCCTTTGAGGAAGGCCAGTGGCCACATGTCTGTTGTTACATTTTCTGCCCCAAAGGTCTACACTAGTGATGTCCAACCTTGTGGCTTCCCTGGGCCACATTAGAAGAAGAATTGTCTTGGGTCACACATAAAATACACGAATACTAACGATAGCTGATGAGGTAAAAAATTTTCAAAAGTCACACAAAAAATCTCATAATGTTTTAAGAATATGTGTTGGGCCACATTCAGAGCCATCCTGGGCCGCAGGTTGGACATGCCTGCTCTATACCAAAATGTGGCCCATAGCAGGTATGCCATCAGTGTTTGTTGAATGACTAAATAAACATTGGAGAAGCTGGAAACTGGAGAAGGCAGTCATAATCTCCTGGGCATCTCTTATTGTCCTTGTTGTTGTGTGGTGACTATTACTCCTCAGCCATCAAATAACACAGAGGCCTTGCTCACCCGTCCCAGGTTCTCAGGCAAGTTCATATTTCACATATTCCATCTTGTCCCTCCCAAGAGCATTCCAACTTCTAGGCCAGTTGTCCCAATATTTTGTTTTTAAATAAAGTTTCTTCAAGAATAAATACCTGTTGTTCTGTCGGCCATGGGCTAGATGCTATGGGGGGGTGGGGGTGTGTTCCCCAAACCAAATGGTCCCTGAACAAGCAGGTCACCCTCTGCTTTTGGGACAGGCCAAACGCAGACACAGGATCTGCGTGTGGGTAGCAGTGATATTTCCGATTCTAGAGGCGGTCAGCAAAAGGCCACCTCTGTGGCAATAGCGTTATAATGAATGGCACTCTTTTCTGGTAGTCGGCGGGAGGACGGATCCGTAAAGAGGGAGAACTCAATCATCCTGTTTAGAAAGGCATCATGGAAGTGTAGTTGGTTGAGCAAGATGGATCGAAGGCGTCTGTGTTTCCTTTGTTGGCAGGCCGCACGCTCTCTCACCAGAACCATTTTCTGTCTTCACTCCCTGCTGCCTACAGTCCCAGTGCCTCCTCTTTTCTTTCCAATACATCTTCCTCTGTCTCCCTGGAGATGCTCCTGCCACCCTGTCAGGACTGTGCACGAAATAGTGTATTTCTGTCGAGAGTTCCGTGTGAAGTGTTAACTGTCTTTGGAACGCTGGAGGCATCCGTGGGGTGTGCGGGGACACCCGTGTCCCCATGCCTGTTTGCCTCCTTTCTGGCAAGCTCAGAGCCAACTCAGGTCAGCTGATTCAGCTGCAGACGGAGAGGGGCCCACGGGCAGCTACCAAAGGCTCCCTCCACAGGAGCTGGACCATCAGAGGCTGCCTGAGGTCCTGCCCTTCCGGGACGTCACACAATATCGCCACCTCGCAGCCACTAGAGACTACCAAGTGCGCAGGCCAGTGTGAAGGGCTGAAGCCAGCCTGCTGTGTGTCCTTAGGCTAGATCCTCTGCTCCATCTCTTGTTTCTCCATCTGCATGAAAGTGGGAGTAGGCATTCCCCAGGGTGCCTTTCAGGTCTGTCAGGCCGTCATTTCATGAACCTCTAGCAGCTCAAACTTGTTGAAAATGTGACTCTCTCGTGGGGATCCAAAGTCAATAGAAAAAGAAATGGCCTAGGTAATTCAAAAACCCAGGAGAGACATTCTTTTAGGACAGTGAAAGAACAATAATAATAAAATCTAAGATCAATGTGCTTTTCCATCTCTTATCTTGTTTGATTCTCCCAACGGTCTTGTGAGGAAAGAGCCAGATACACAGGACTTCTGGCTAGACCATCAAAGGTACTCAGTACAGATGTTCAGGTTGTGCACTGTACATCTGAGGAAACGCCGTTCATCTGAGGAGGACAGACTCACTCATATGAGAGTGTGTCATGGCCATGAAGAACCCAGGCCTCCCCACTGGCACACAGGATTGTATACACAGCCCGGGGAGCCCACAGATGACACACGCATTGGTGAATACACACGTGTGCCTTGCTCCTGTCTGGATCACACCTTGGATGACTTCTGAGTTATCTACCTTCTCTCTCTGAACCCGACACTGTTGCCTCATCGGAGGGATGGTGTTGGGGGTCTCCGAACATGTGTTCTGCAAATGGCATAAGTGCATGTGCCAAGCAGGTGGGAGTGGGTGAGTGTGGGTGACAGACACAATTCTGCTCATCATTTTAGAGAGAAGCTGGAGATATGGGGCGTCTGCGCTGTGAATTTTAGCTGATGGGGCCCATTCAAGTCAGGCCAGCGCTTTTCCTGTCTCTGTCTTCACCCTTCCCTTCCTCCACCTCCCCTTTCCTTACCTGAGGGGCCCCTACCATTCGCCCACATCCCTGCTGCGTCAGAGCTGGCTGCTCATGGTTGCTCGGGTGGATATCCCAACTTTAAAACATGCTGTTGGCAGGAGGGCGTCTTGTTCTGATTTGCACGAAGGCGCCCCGTAGGCCAGTGGTGGGTGTGTAGACCGCCGTATTGGTAGGGGACTCTCTTTGGTTCATCTTTGCTGCAGATACCAGAGGGAGCTTCCCAAGATACAGGTTGGACCGTGCCCCTTCCTCCCTCAAACATCTTCTATGGCTCCCCGTTGTCTGTGAGAGGGCTTTGCAAGGGTGGAGAAAAAAAGGCTGTATGCCAGAACGGCATGGTGCACGTTATCAAAATGCACGTTTCCAGGTTCCGGCCCAGAGGTGAAATGTTGGAAGTGACGTGGAGTGGAGAGGAAGGCATGTGTATTATGAAAAGGTCATTCCAAGGACCTGAGACAGCACCCTGACGGAGGAGCGTCATCCTTAAGGATACTACTCGGGCCTGGCCACAGCCTTCAAGGCCTGCTAAGGCATCCTGGCCCGGTTTCCCAGCTCCTTCTCGGCCACGCTCCTTCCCACAGCCCATTGCGACACCACAGTCTAGACGCCGCCACCTCTGGGAAGCCCTCTTTGATTCTCCGGTGCACACGGCCCCCTCCTTTCTCTTGTCCCTCCACTTCCGACTAGACCAGAGTTGAGATGCGGGTTCACCTGGGGTGTAGATGACACTGCCATGTGTCCCCACCTGATATCTCCAAGGCTTCAGCTCTGTGCAGGATGGAAAAGAGATGTGAGTGTGTGAGTGCATGTGTCTGTGGGCACGTGTGTGACTGTGGTGGGATTTCATACTATTCAAGGCTCCTGGCTTTGTGCATTGATGGAGGGATGACAGCTGGAGCCAAAGGAGGTGACCTCTGCCTTGTGCGACCCAAGGGCAGGAGCAGCCCTCCTTTGGGTCCAGGATCCAATGGCATCTGGAGGTGGGGAAAGGCTTTCTCTCCTGCTGCCCACTTAGCCCCAGACCCCACTATGCAGAGCAGCCACCTTGTGGGTAGGTGGGTTGGGGAGCTCCTGGTACAAAGGTGAGGAACTGAGCAGAGAGAGCGAGTCTGTAAGCTGGCTTGTGGACCCCAAATATTCTCTGTGATAGGTCTTTCTTTCCGTATAAGAGGGCTGTCTGGAAAAAATCCAGCCATTGCCAATATAACGAGAATGGTTTCATGGCTGGATACTTTCTGGACAGCCCTTGTATGTCACACTTGCCTGTGGCAAGTGGCAGGGATGTGAAGAGGTGGCCCTTGATCTTATCAACCACTTGAGATACTTCTTAATCTTGAACATCTGGCTGTTGTCTCAATGTATCCAGCCCTTACTCATTCCATATACTCTGTGGTCCCTCCTACTCACAAATATTTATGAAACACGTACTGTGCACCCATTCTTTATATATATCACCCTATTTCATGCTCATGACAGTCCTGCATTACTCTTCAGCCCATTTTACAGAGGTGGCAAATCAGGATCAGAAACTCAGTAACTCCTCTGGGGATCATCCGACTAGATAGTGGAGGACATGACACCCACACCCACGTCTGCTGGACACCAGGCATGCCATGCGTCCTCCATGCTAAATGGGCAGCTGACCCCTCTGCCTCTGGGTCATTCCGAGTTCTTACTTTCTACCGACTTGGCTCCAGGAAGAACTCAGATCCAGGCCCAGATTGATTAGGCTTCGTGCCCTGTCCCAGGGTGGTTCAGAACTCAGGCCCTGCAGCTGGGCCTACCTGAGATACATCACGTATTGGCTGAGTGACCTTGCCTAAGTAGCTCAACTTCTCTGAGCCCATTTCCTCATAGTGTTATGACGGGGATTAAATAAGAAGATATGTTTAAGAAGTTGGCAGGATGCCTGGCACATAGCAAGTGTTCCCTCAATGATGGCTATTAAAGTCATTCTTCTTTTCAGTGGGGATTCATGGAGGACACACTGTGTGCTGGTGTGCAGTATCCGTGGATGGATACTGTATGTGTAGTAATGCACGGGTCCTAATGAATGAGGCCCGCCTTCCCCCTTCCGGGTCTTTGTGCTGCACACCGAGGGGAGATCTTCCCTCCCCACAGAGCTGCGGGAGCTGATGCTCTTATTTATCATTTAGGAAGCATCTGCTCTTTGGTGAAATATCACCCTCGTGAACAAACACAGTGTGGGCATTTGACCTTTCTTGATGAGCGCTGGCTTCTTTACTCACGGCCCGGAATGAGGCAGATTAGAAGAGGAGACAAGCGTCAAAGGACCTTTCAAAGAGGTCGCCAGATGGGTGTCTGGGTGCTGACCCTGGGCTGAGAGCAGCCGTCTGGGCAGACTGAGGTGGCAAATTAATAAACCCAGTCCTGAGAGGCCGGTTGACCCAGAAATCTCCTCGACAGCTGAAGGTGCAAAAGCTGAACGTGAAGTTGGCCTGGCAGATGCCAAGGATGCCAGGCGGGCACTGGCAGCTGTGGCCGCAGCTGCTTTGCTGGGGTCTCTCTCTGGTGCCCTCTCAGGAGCAGTTGGCACCTGTGAGGCAGAACCCAGAAGGCGCAGCTGGGCGGGCCTGCTGGGTGAGCTCACAGGTGGCATCGGTGAGCTATCGGGTTTATAAGGACATCTCCAGGTCCTGCCAGGGTCCTGTGACAGGGAGCAGTCTGGGATGGAGGCTGGAATTACCGGGAGGGACTAAAGCCATTCCATAAAACAAAACCCTCCAGACGCTGCACTTGGACAAGAGAGCAAAGCTGTGGTCCGACATCACCGTCGAGGGGTGAGCTCTCCTCCCGGGGCTTCCTAGCGCGCTCCCGGGGAGCCGAGCTTCCTGCGAACGGCTGTGCAGACGTCAGGAGCTGTTACGGATGGGCTTCTGTCACGCTCCATCATTCACTGAGACCTACGATGGTCCAGGTTCTTCCTCAGGGACAGAAGCTAGAAAGGAACTAGACAAGGTCCTTGCCTGTGCAGAGCTCACGGGCTCTAGTGGGGTCAGGGTCGGGGTCAGGGTTGGGGGTCGAGTCATGTAGAGAAGATGAGACAAGGGTGAAGTCCATGAGGCGCGTGGTTCTTGGTGCTGTCTGTGAGGTGACTGTTGACTGGACCGTTTGGGAATTGGGGACAAAGAACATGATGCAGGCCTGGCGTAGGAAACCACGGTCCTTTTATAGCAAGTGGAACACTCCCACATTCCTGGGAAGCAGGGCAAATAAATATAGGAAGCAGTGGGATCTAAGATTTGAAAGGCGCAGGTGGCTGACCCACGGACACCATGGGGACTGTCTTCTGAAGGCACTCAGGGGCCAGTGACGATGTTCAGGTTGTGCTTGAGGGCATTTCATATGGTGGCATTTGCTAGGCTAGGCTGGGAGGGGCTGCGAGACTCGAGGCAGGAAGATTAGTTAAGTGGCTATTGCACTTGGGCAGGAGGCCTGGAAATTAGTATCTCAGAATCTACCAATTTCTGTGGTCACCTTCATGACCCATCACCAGCCAGGGGTTTGAAATGGCTGGGTGGGAGATGTGGCTGGGACATTACTGCCAAGGAATTAAGGAGGCAACAAACGAGAGTGGAGACCGCGGGGCATGTTTGCTATACCGGGAGCTGCCGAACGGAGCCTGCCTCCCCAGCCGCTGACCGCTCTTTTCATCGGCCTTATTTGCAGCTGGGATGTCAGATTCTGCAAATGCACCAAGAACAAACAAACACCTGAAAATCAATGCCCACTAGACAAAAGGCCTTTCTAGGTTGCAGAGTGGAGATGGCAGGAGATCTCCATTAATCCCTCTCCCAATAAGGTGAACGGGCTGGGGGGAGGCAGGATATAGTGAGCTGTAACGGAGCCAGCCCGGGTCACTGGGTCACCTTGACCAAGAGCCTTAACACCTCTGAGCCTCAGTCTCCTTGTCTGACAACGGGGTGGTCTCTGTCTTATGATGTTATGAAGGCAGGATTCTCCTTGGGGCTGGACTAGGAGGAGCAGGAAGGTGTGAGGAAACATGGGTTGGATTTCCGGGGAGGCGGATTCTTGGACAGGGATGAGCAGGACGTTTATGAGGGGAGGATCTTGGAAAGGAAGAAGGCATGGGCAAGGGGAGAAGCTGTGCTGGGTGGCAGTCCCCACGAAAGCTGTCACCAAGCCCCAGAGCCCTTTGGATCCAGCTGGCCCCTTAGAGTTGTCTGTCGTTCCCCACCACTGATCGTGCCTGGATCCAGCCGGCCCTGGGAAGGGGCCTGACCCGAGACAAGGCGAACTCTTCTCAGCGGAGGGCTGTGTCCAGGAAGAACTGCCAGCTGAGGAGCAAGACCTTCATTCCTGAAGCGGGGGACCTGCGTGGTCAGCCTAGCAGCTGGTACAGACAAAGGGGACAGGGAGGCGGCAGGGACATTGGCCGAGTTCTTGCTTTGTGCCTGACACTGTGTCTCTGGCTGATGGTGTGGCATTTAACGCCTCGTGACCCCACCAAGCAGATAGTCTTATCTCTGCTTCTCAAAAGAAGGAAACTCAGAGAGGCCAAATGACTGGCCCAACGCCACACAGGTGGGCCGCTACTGGGCTGGGGTTTGGACCTGGGCCTGTCTATGCTTTGCCCGTAGCCACCCCCACATGTAACTCAGGGTTTCTTCTGAGCAAAGCTTCCAAGGTCTAGAAAGCAGCCCTGTGCTGAGCTCTGTGTGTGTGGCCTCGGAATCCCAATTCCTCCCCTCCCCCAAGCTTCCAAGGGTCTCCTTTACTCCAGCTCTCAGATAAACCCCCTCCCCCACAGGGACCAAGAACCTCTACAGATTAAAGGGCTGTGAACCCCAAAACACCTCCCCACAGCCCTCCCTTGACTTACCTGTCTCTCTGTCACCCCTTGCCTGGTTCCTGCCCCGTCTTCTTATTTGCCCTGGCTGGAGTGGCCCTATCTGGGGGGAAGGAGAGCAGTCACGTACTAAGTTACCAGGCCCATTAGAGCTCTGTTTGACTGGAAACAAAGTTGTTTTAGCAAAAACCTTTCCTTGATTTTTACACTGTCAGAAGCTGTTTTTAAATTTTATGTGTTCCGGTCTTTTAGCATTCTACCTGGTTTGCTCTCACGCTGTACTGGGCAATTTTCAAACATTACACCTCTCTTCTGCCAGGCTTTAGGGGCGGGGTGGAGTCAAACCTTCCAGGCTCTGTTGGAGGCAGAGTTGAGGGAATGGGCTGGAAGCTAAGGAGCATGCAGGCGCTGCACACTTCCAGCCCCACGAGAAGTCTGAACTACACAGGGGTGTTCAGCTCCCTTTGCTCTGCCCTGGAACATGCCTAGCACATAGTAAGTGCTCAGTTAATGTCAACGCACACAATCCTAACTGCTTTCCTTAATTGAGCACTTGCTATGCGTTTTATGTGGATCAACTTGTTTAATTCCTGTGAACAATACTGGGTCTAGGTATTGAGTCCACTTGACAGACTCAGAGAGGTTGAGTAACTTCTCCAACATCACACAGCTGATCCGAGGGGACCAAGAATTGAACCTAGGGTTGTTGAACTCCAAAGTCCAAGCGCTTTGTACTTCATACATTGTGTTAAAGATATTTGAGTAAATGCTTTCTGTTCCCTCTGAGGATTTGGGTTTCTAGAGAGTAGAATCTTATTCCAGGTCACCTTCTTAATTCCCATAATACCTAGCATGGACCACTGCTCTATAGATACCTGTGCAATAAGTTGATGGTCACTGGGAGTCAGGAAGTGAACATTCACTGATTCCCTACTATGTGCCAGACACTTTGCCAGGCCTCTCTTCAAAGTCTCAAAAGCAGGTGTCTTGCTTGTTTTCCAGCTGAGAAAGCACCAGAGGATTCGCTCAGGTCCAAAATAGGAGGGGAGATTAGATGCTAGATGACCTTTTCATGGCCTTTGCTAAGATACACTTGGAAGAAAATGGAATTTGAACACTGAAAGGTATTGCAGAAAGGCAAAGATAATGTCCTTAGCTGCCACTGTCTAGGATCAGGCTGTTGCAGTGGGATGAGAATAGAGACTTGAGAAGCAATCAAAACTTTTCCCAGCCTTGACTCTATTAGTTCCTAGCTGTGTGTTATTGGACAAACTCCTTGACTTCTCTGAGCCCCCCTTTTCTATAAAATGAAGATGGTAATGTCCTAGCTCTGGCCTACAAATATTTGTTGAGTGTCTGCCATGACCAACCCTCGCTCTGGGGACTGCAGACAGAGTAGTAAACCAGCAGGCCCAGGCCCACGGTCACTGGGGCCGACACTGTTGTAGGAGAGGGTCATCAACCACCTCAACCAATGTTCACACTTGTAAAGTGGCTGATTAGTGCTTGAGACCAAGAGTGTCTGGGGTGGACAGAGAGGTTCCCGTCACAGAAGTGAGGCTCAGCTTGGTCCCTAGATGATGACAAGGAGCCAGCCATGCAAAATTCTGAGATGGGAGTGCTCTGGGCAGGTGCTCAGCAAGTGAGGGACCCTGGGATGGAAGAGCCTGGCATTAGGACAGCAGGTGAGGGGGCTGCGATGGGATGCCTGCGGGAGAGGGGAAAGAGTGAGGTTGCAGAGGGGGTGCCAACCAGGTCGCCTAGCACCGGGTAGACCTCGGGGGCATGTGAATTCCACTCAGGAAGCTATGGGAGGCCATCCAGGAGTTCCAAGGTCAATCAGGAGTCTATGGCAACTTTCCAGATGAGGGCTGGTTGTGGTTTAGAAAAGAGTCAGAAATAATAACAAGGGCTTGGATTCTTCCTCCGTCATAACGGTGGAGGTAGAGCCAAGAACACTTACCATTGCATTGGATGTGGGGTGTAAGGAACAGAGAGCAATTCAAGACGCCCCTTAGGTGTTGGGCTGCGGCAACTGCGGGGATAGTGATGCTCTTTATAAAGATGGGAAAGGCTTGGGGTGGAGGCAGGATGTCGGAATCAATAGTTCTGATTTGAGGATGCTGAATTTTAGGTACCAAATGGAGATGCTGGAAGGCAAGCAGATTGGGCAAGATGCACTGGGGATGTGTAATACATGGCAGCTTATGCCACGGGAGTGCTAAGATCGATCCCCAGGCGAGGCAAGGAGGAGGGCTAGCTAATGTGTGACAGTATTTGGAGGTCTGACAGAGTAGAGGAGCCAGCTAAGGAGACCAAGTAGGCACGGACAGTGATGGAAGAGGACAAAGACAGTCAGTGTCTTGAGTACCTAGAGAAGAAAGTAGATCGAGTGAGCAAGTCAATCATGTAAAAGCTGGTGGCAGTTCCGGTAGGAGGAGGCCAGAGACCTCACTATCATTTGGCAGAGTCTCAGTGGGGTGGCGGGCTGTAAGCCTGATTGGAGTGGGATGGGGTTACGAGGGGAGGTGAGAAAGGGGGCGGAGCACTTGTAGGCTGAACTTGACTGTGTGGGAACCAATGCAGGGTTCTATGCAGGGGTGCGACTCACCTGGAATGGATGGCAAGGAGACCAGCGGGGAACTCTCGCAACGGACTGGGGAGAAGAAAGCTGTGACGTAGGCCCTGGCAGTAGGGACGGGGAGAAATCAAGGCTGCGCAGTCCACAGGTCACATAATGTCCAGGACAAGTCCTGGGGCCTAGGACCCGCGTGGGGACTCAGGGCAGAAGCTTGTCATGTCTGTTCCCATTGAGTGTGAGGGAGGTCTCTTGTATTTCCCAGTGAGGGCTGGGCAGGTCCTTCTGGAAGGTCCTTCTCAGAACCCCCCGTTCAGTGGGGAGAAGTCCACTCTCTCTTTACTCATGGGGTCTGTCAATCTGGTAAATAAAGGTGTTGTCAGAGCGTCTCATTGGGAAGTAGTTTAAATTAACCTTGACAGGTGGATTAATAAATAATAAGGCCTGAATGGCTTATAAAGAAATCAATTACACTATAAATTAAAAAAAAAAGAAAGCGCGTGCTCAGCTTATACTCATGAAGCTGTGGCATCTCAAGCAATTTCAAACGTGCCCACACTCAATTCCAGGCAATTTCATCATCCAGGGGGATTAGACAGAATGCACTCAGTGATGCAGATTATTGTTCCTTCAGGGATGGCTAAGGGACATTCAGTGGGTGAGGACAATTTGCAGAAAACAAGATAATTTATCCTTATTCTCTGCCTGTAATGTGCAGCACATGGCCTGGGGCGTGCCTCTCTTTGCCTAATACCCCTACTTTACTGGGGCTGGAAAAGACCCAGGGATCATGTGACCCCACAATTCTCAACCCTTCCAGACTAATATTTTGTGATGCCCCCTTTATTATCCTGAAATAGAATTCATAAATTACATAACCCACCTAGACATCTTATTTTAAAAATCTATATAATGCCCGCACAGCAAAGTAAATGAAAAATAAAAGGCAAAGTAATTTATAATAAAATAATCTGGATGTTGATGTGAGAACGAGAGGATCTGACTAGACGGCGTTCATAATAGCAGTCAGATGATTGCTTGACGGAAACTGAAATGAGTGTGTGGAACTGGCCGCTCAGACACATGAATAGCATGGCCTTCCGAGGGGTGATTTTCTGCAACAGTGGAGAGCTGAACAAAACAAAGGATAACCCCTCCTTTCTTTGCGTGGCAGTTTCATCTCTGCAAAATCCAGTGTCTGTTAAAGCCAGGCAGAAATTCTTTGGGCTTGTACGTGAAGCGGCTCTGGGATCTACATTCCAGCGGGGAGTTTTCACATGCCTGTCAGGGGGGACGTTCCAAAACTGAGTCAGGTGCGGCGTGGTTCTTTCCTGGGTGGGGCCTTTGCATGTGCTGCGGATGCTCCAGTACCCAAAACGCCAGTGATGCCCCTTTTGTCTACTGCGACCACCCAAGACGGCCCCCCTAGACATGTCCAAGTCATCCTTTTCCCTTTTTTAAGATTTTATTATGGCTTCACTCCACACAGGAGGATAGGTAGCTGCACAGAGTGGGGACCGAACCCAGGGCCTCCCGTGTGGGAGGTGGTAACCTTCGCTGCGGAGCCTTCCTGGTGGTTACCGGTTGCACCCTGCCGCCGTTCAGCATTCGGGTTTGCACGGGCCAGAGCCAGGAATAGAACCCCAGACCTCGCAATTGTGATGTAAGCGCTTAACCGCTGGGCTATGCCTGCCTCCCCTCCAAATCATTCTTTGTAGGTAGAACTGCCTATGTTGAGATCCACAGGTCTTCTCCAACCTCTTCCTGGGTGGGATGGAGATACGCATAGAAGGGTGGCAAAGGGGAGGGATTGGTATGAGGTCACACAGACGGTTTCTTGTAGAGGGTGGCTGGCAACTGGTTCTCCTGTCTGCCACGCCAGTACCTTCCTTCCCTTTGGCCTGTCATTTGCAAAGTGGGGTGTAGATTGGGCCTTCCTCCAATGCCTTGGCAACCTGACCTGTAGAGAGAGATTCCCCCCCCAGGAATGACCATTCCTTAACCTGTCTGGTGTGAATTCTAAGCTTCTGTACTGTGTGCCTATTCTTAAGGCAAAATTCATCTGCATTTTAAGTATTACGATGTTTCTCTCCCCCCTCCCACATTGTCTTATGCTAAGCAAAGGTGAGTAAAGGACTATGGATAACAATGTGTGTCTTGTGATCTAAGGGAATTGAAGGCACTCTTTCTGCACCAAAATTTCTTCCCACCAGCTGGCTAAGGTGCCTAAAATCCCCCCCCCTCCCACTTTTGAGTGAAAGCATTTAGAATTCCCCTTTAAAAATGCAGACTTTTAAAATTTACTTGTATGAGTGTAGTAACCTCTCCAGTCCTCAGTTTTTAAAATCTAAAAACAGGTGATAATCACACCTGTTTCCTAGAGTTGTTATGAGGATAAAACATGTTTAATTCACACAATTAAAACACTTTCCATGTAGTAGGCAGCAAAATGTTGTTACTTCTTCATGAGGAGGTCTGGTTGATATGACATACATTACATTACCTTTTAATGCTAATCTCAGGGTAGACATCACTAATCTATCTCAGCGCTCATAAACATGGGGCAGACATCACTAATGCATCTCAGCACTCATATGCATGGACATCAATGTGGCCTCAGAAACCTTCTTGATTTAGAACTCCAGTCAGCAAGGACAGATTTGAACCAGCACAGAAATCGATAGCTTTGTTCATCTTTGCCTTAAGTAATTACGGGACAAATAACTGACAATTAGATGGGAGAGTTTATTATTCTATAATTCCATGATAGCTAGATTCTAGAATTCAAAGATTTTCTGATCTATAACTTGGAGTGTCTAAGATTCTGGGATCTCACACATCGTTTTGTTGTGCCCAGAACCAGAAGCAGGCTTCCCTGTGTCCTTGCTCCTTTTCCCGAACTACGGTGGCTTTCCTTATGTTCTTGGCATTGCCGCTGGTGCCCTCTAGATGGCGCCCAGTCCTCTGACCAATACGCTCTGCAGACCCTGGGCCCCTGAGGCCGCACAGTTTGAGGGCTTTGAGGACCAGCCCCGTGCTTGGTGGCTTTATCCAGAAATCAAGGTAGGCGTCCCCAAAGCCTGAGGGGAATGCTTCAACCCAGAAGGGAGCACTGCGACATGCGTTCACAGGAAGCTTGGCGGTGGCTTGGAACTGCCACTCCTGAGATGCTCTCTGAGAGAGGGATGGCCATTGCCCTATTGCAAGGGTGGAGCAGAGACCCAGAGAGGCGAAGTGACTTAGTCCAGACCCCAGAGCTAGTAAAGGCAGCGAGGTTTCAAGCCCAGCTCTCTCCGAGTCCAGAGCATTCTCCTGCACGGGATGCCTCAGGAAAGACATAACGAAGGGAGAACACAGAACAGTGCAGCCTCCATGGGCCACGGCTGGATGTAGAGGTCCCAGAAGTCCTGGGGACTCAAGGGAGGTAGCCACCCCACCCCCAGCAGCCAGCTCTCACCAGGACCATCCTGATCTTCCAGGGATCTCCCTGCCTCCAGCTCATCGGTATCAGCGGGGGAAAACCTTTGCGGGGGGGGATCTGACCACCTCTCTCTCTTCCCCACAGTCCTTCAGTGGCTGGCCATTGTCTCTACATTTCCAAATCTTTACTTTGGAATTTATGACTCTACTCCTGGACCACCTATGTCTGCACCCTCCTTTCTAATTACGCACGCGTGATGAGATTTCATCTCTGTGTTCGTTTCCTATCACTGTTGTAACCATTTACCGCAAAGTGGCTTTAATCCCACACTTATTTATAACACACGTTGTTCATTTTACCTCCTGGGTTTGGAGGTCAGAAATCTAAAGTGGGCCTCGGCTGGACTGAAATGGAAGTGTAAGCCGGGCTGCATTCTTTTCTGGGGGGACTGGGGAAACTGGATTTCTTGCCTCTTTTAGCTTTTAGAGACCACTTGCGTTCCTTGCCTGATGGCCCCTCCCTCCATCTGCAAACCAGCTTGGGCCAGTGGATTCTCTCTGACATGCAGCACCGGTGGTCCTGCCTCCCTTTTCCACCTTTAAGGACCTTGTGGTTGGATCGGGCCCACTTGGGTAACTGAGGATACTCCTTGTCTCAAGGTCAGCTGATTAGCAACCTTGATTCCACCTGCAATCAGTTCCTGCTTGCCACGTAACATCCATCCATGGGTTCTGGGAATTGGCATGGACGTTTTGGAAGATACTACTGTGCCTTCTACATGTTCTATGTCCTCTCTGACCTCCATAATTTTGAATGCGCTGTTCCTTCTGCTGGATATGCCATTCCCCCTTCCACAGCTAGCACAGTTCTAGTCTTTAGGACCCAGCATCAACAGCACCCACCCTGTGAAGTCTTCCCTGAGCCCAGAGAGTTGGTTGCTCCTTCCACTGTGTCCCTACATACATACACTACATATTAAATTTGTAATTTTATTATTCATTCTCTCAAACATGAGCTGATAAGAACAACTATGATTTATTCAGCTCTGTTTACTCAGCACCTGTTTACTGTCTGAGACTTTGTGTTCAGGAAAAGTTTCTTGAATGGGAGCATGAATGTAGTGGAAACTAGAAGTTAGGAAGCATGCTATTTGATTTTGGACACCACCCTCTCCCCTTCTCCATCCTCTCTCCCGGACTTAGTTCTCCCATCCTCCAGAATGAACACCAGGAGCCAGAGGGGCTGGTCTTACGGCCACAGTTAGGCTCAGCTGAGGATTCCTAAGCAGCAGCTTTCATGAGGTGGAAGCTAATTTCTCGCTCATGTTAAGATCCAGGGCTGCGAGGGGTGCTATTCTATAGCATTCTCGGGACCCAGGTTTCCTCCAATTCACCCCTCCACCACCACTACGGTGTGCTCTTTGACCTCAAGGTCCATGGAGAAATACTGACTGTCCTATCCATGTCACAGAAAGGTGGTGGAAGGTCGGGTAGAAAGGGCGAGGGATACCCAACAGCTGTGCTTACAGAGAGGCTCCTGGAAGTTTCCAGTCAATACATGCGTGAACTAGAATGAAGTCACATGGCCACTGCTGGCTGCCGGGGAAGCTGGGAACATAGGCCATATTCTGGGCAGCTGAATTCTACTGTTACGAAAGGAGGGCAGTGTGGATATTAGTGGGTCTCTATAGTGGCCTCTGCCATAAGCTCTCATTTCCCTCCACACGCTGACCTTCTGGGATTTTAAGAGAAGGCTACAGTTCAAGGACAGGCAGGTTCACATCTGTTGTTGATGCACTCAGATACATCATAAAGAGGTTTCTTCTTAACACAAAACCACAGCGAATCGGACGGAAAGCTCTCATCTTCAGTCTTGATGATGACTTTGGCCACCAAATTTACCTAATGGCTGTCCTTTGTTCCTCTCCATCCTAGCTAATTGATCTGGGATAGTCCTGTTAAATAACTGAGCATACATACCTCAGAGCCCCTCACAACCCCCTATAAATAGAGGGGCCATGCACCCTGGCTTGCCTGAGAGAGTCCTGATTTCTGCCTGTGGTCCTGTAATGATCAAGAATGCCCCTCCCCATTCAGGTGTTCCAGACTGACAAGTTACATGGTCACCTACCTATAGACAGTGTAGTATGCAGGCAGGGAAGGTGTGTAGGGGGTCCTATTTGAACCTCAGGAATATGAACTCTCTCATGAAGGTGTTTTTATTTTTAAGGTTTGGTCCAGTCAGAGGCAGAAGGCATGAAGTTAGGACATATTGAATTTGGAATAACAGTCTTCTGGATATGAACAGCCTCATGGCTAATAACAGCCATTGTCTTTTGGTTGGTTTGTTTGGTAAGGGTCAGTCCACCTGCCCCAAACCTCCCGTCCCCAGGGTGGCCGTCCATGAGCATCCCACCTAAAGTTGCTCCCCATCTCCATTTCTTCTTGTCCTTGTACCTGGTTTTGCTTTCTACATAGCACTTTTCAATATCTGGAATTATCTTGTTTATTCATTAGCTTGCACGTTTATTTTATGCCCGCCCCCTCCCCCCCCCCCCCAGCTTCTGCCATGAAGCTAAGCTACATATGATCACAAGACTTATGGCATTCCCTTCTGTGCCCCAAGTGTTTAGGACGAATTCTATCTAGGACACGTGGGTGGCTGGATGAATGTAGGTGGTTAAGATAGCTTGTTGGAAGGTGGGGGAATTGGGACAAGATCTAGAAGTCATTGGAATTTAAAACCTACAGATATTTCTGAAAACCTCTGTAATGAGCTGAGAGATGGCTTTGTTTGATTTCCACATCATGGGACAGGCCATATGGGCAGTAAAAGCCGCAGGACTTTACCAATGAGAAGGAGCCAGAGCATTGGGGGAAGATGGACATTGGTGGGTATAACAGCTGCCACTCATTTCCGGCTCTGCCAGTGCTACTGTGCTAGTTTCCTGGGGCTGCTATAACCAAGTCCCACAAACTGGGCGGTTCAAGGGGACAGAAGGGTCTTCTCTCACAGTTCTGGAGGCTAGATGCCCAGAATCAGCGCATCAGCGGGGCTGTGCTCCCCGCGAAGGCTCGAGGGGAGAATTGTGGCTGACCTCTTTCTAGCTCCCGGTGGTCTCTGGCAAGCCTCGGTGGTTCTTGGCTTGCAGACACGTCACTTCAGTCTCTGTCGTCACATGGGGTTCTTCCTCTGAATGTCTCTGTGTCCAGATTTTCCTGTTATAAGGACGCCGGTCATTGGATTAGAGTCCACGCTAATCCAGAGTGACCGCACCTTGAGCCTGGGTTTTCTAATCTCTAAAATGAGAAACTGAACCACTTCCCTGCCAAGTTTGCTGTGAGGATTGATTATGAGAATAGATACAGGTGAGCTTTATGAACTCCCCAATTCCATGCACATGTGAGCTGTGACTAGTAAGAGAGGCGAAACAAGGCCCAGTGATTTTTAATAGAAAACCAAGAGCAATTTGGTTGATAAGATCTGAAGCTCAGAGAGGTTAATTGCTCTATTTATGGTTGCACAGCACTTAGTTGGCCCAGGAGGATTGTCATCCTGCCTTCATTTTCTCTTGAGACTGTGGTCCTGCTGTTTGTTCTTCTCAAAGTGAGACAACTGAGCCCTTCTGTCTCCCCCACCTGCCTCCTCCCACGTTTCCTTGGGGTAGCACTGAGGACACGCATGGGGCTTTGTGTTCTAGGAGCTTAGGCTGTCCTGAGTTCATGGGGACCCTGTTTGTGCTTTGCTTTATCACACGGAAGCGGCAGGATTGGCCCACGTGGAATGTGAGGTTGTGCGTACGGACCCAAATCCTGCCCCGCTCAGAGGAAGGCAGCTGGGAATAGTGGCGCGGACCAAGGTGAGAACTCCTGGGATCACACACCCCAAGGCAGAAGGAGATCCCGAGTCACCGCTGTGGATATGTGCGTGTGTCTGTGTGCGTGTGCACTGCTTTGTCTGGTTCACCCCTGACGGCTGGACTGCTCCCCCCATGACCATGAGTTTTCGTCTTCAAAGCATTTTCAGGTGCTTCATTCTGTGTGATCTTCAGAAGCCCACGAGGAGGCTGGTTTTATGGTCCCCATTCTGTAAATGGGGAAACTGAGGCCAAGTGTGGGAAGGGACTCCCTCAAGGCCATCTGGCCGAGCTGGGAGAGTCTGGGGCTTTCTTTACCACATGGCAGCTCACGCTACAGTCCCCATGGCTTTTCTGGGTGTGGCAGTCCAGAGCACACTTCCCTGTCCCCTCCCGGACCCCAGCAGCTTGGGCTCTCTCTCCTTCCAGCCTGGTCTCCCGAGGTCCCCAGCCTGCTTAGTGTCCTCGTTAAACTAGGCAGGACACAACCTTCATCAGATACAGAATCATTCTCAGCTTATGTCACTCTTGTTTCTAAAACTAGAGCTGAAAGTGCTGGACAGTAGGGAGTTTTCTGATCACAGGATGATGCATTTTCCAAAGCACCTATTAAGAACATGGTAGATGCTCGGTAAAGGTATGGCGATAGGTAATACTCTCGATAGTGCTGGCCTTTTATTGACTACTCATGAGAGCGGGGATGTTCAACAAGGAGCCCCAAGGATGGGCAATGGTTGAGGGAGAACAAAAAAAATGCCTGCTTGCTATAAAAAGCTCCCACCAGCTCCGGGGAATAGCATTCAGAACTTGCTACGTGAATCCCCCAGGCTACCATATTTAATCTTTAGAACTATGTGATGTACATGCTGTTATTCCCACATTAGAGGGGAAAAAACTGAGTTTCAAGGAGGCTACGGGGTAACTTCCCCAAGACCCCACGGTTTGAGCAGGGCAGAACCTATCAGTTTGAGAACATCATCTTGCACCCAGTAGGTGCTTAATGAATGCGAATTGATTAAGGGACATTGAATCTCACAACAGTTCTTAGAGACACAAGGCAGCAGGTGGGAGCACATTTATTTGCATTTGTACATGAATTTCTGACGCGTACTTAGGTTTGCAATTCATTTGTCCCTGAGTCTCTGATGCGCACTTAGCTTTCCACATTCAAGGGAAGGGCTGCAGATGGTGTAGCTGGGGCTCGAACTCAAGGCCCATCCTCTTCACCCGGCTGATGATTCACACACAGAGATGGGGCTGAGAGGATGGGGCGGAGAGAAAAGATTGCATTTCAGCTCAGCATGTTTATTTCCCCAGAGTGGATCCCCGCTGCATTTCAGGGACAACGTAAAGCTCTTAATTGAAATCTGTAATCCCAGCCTTCGTAAATAACCAATCTCAGGAAGCAGAGAGCTCCACGGCCATTACCGACGAGCGTGATGCAGACGCAGGTCCTTACAGGGGACCAGCAAGTCCCCCTTTCATTTTACAGTTGATTAGAGTCAGTTAAACTTTGCCTTGCTTGTAAATTGTATATTTAATATGAGAAGTTGGCCATATGTGAAGTCATCACAATATCACAGGTACATTGGCGGGTCTCCAGTCAGCATCATTCATCCTAAATGGCGTGGTGACCCCACAGAAATGCGTCTGGGACGCCATCACACAAGACGGATAATGTGATTGAACCCAATCAGTCCCAAGGAAACAAGAGACCTTCAACGGACTTCAGAGTCTCAAGGATCATGCTCGGTAGGTGGACTGGCCATAGCACCCTCTGCTGGCAGGATCTACCACACTGCATGGGCGTGGCAAGATTTGGGCATCCTGACTTTACTACTACTATGCCCTGTGGCCTTGGACAGGGTATCCTTCTTTTGTGGGCCTCAGTTTTGCCATCTGTATAATGAGCTAACTAGGCTTGATGTGCTCAGACTTGCTATGATTGTGCATGTTGCTCCAGGAATCCAGGAGCAACTCCTCAGACCTTGTGAGAGGTGATTTAGAACAAGTGGACACTTTGTTACTTTCCCCCAGCTGTTGCCCACCCTCCAGACGCCTTTCTTCTTTAGCATTTCTCTCCCTATCCTATTCTCAAAGCTCCTTGCATCTAAGTGTTTGCATTTTCCAAATATGTTCATGTCCTGAACATTTTGTTCCTGTTCTTTCATCTATCTTTGGATACCCTTTTCATTCTTTGGACCTTATCTCTACCTGGAAGACTCCTATGCACCCTTCAATACCTCACATGTGCTTTCTGATTGTATAATATTAAGTCGCCTAGGACAATAAAAGAAACCTGGTGTGCGGAATCATTAGAGCCAGATTTGAATCCTGCTTCTAACACTTATTTATCACTTCAGGCCAGTTATTAAAACTTTTAGGGGAAAGCCAGGATGACTCAGTGGGTTGAGTGCTCGCTTTGAAGCCCTGAGGACTGAGGATCGAATCCCGGCTCCGGCCCAGGTGGACCCACATGCTGAACTGGGGTGTGCTTCCTGAATGTGGTGAGGCCCCCAGTTCAGTTCAAAAAAATAAAAATAAAACAAACAAACAAACAAAAACTTTTAAAATCTCAAATTCATTGACAGGAAAAAAAAATGTATTCATCTATTTAGAGGACTCAACATATATTAGGGGCTCAAAAATTCTTTCCTTTCTTGGCATCTAAGAGAAAACTTCTATACCACACTGGCAAAAATTGTCTGCATAGGGCCACATAATACATATTTTAGACATTGGGGGCCATATAGTCTCTGTTGCAATGACACAACTGTATAGTTATAGTGCGAAAGCAGCCATAAACAATATCAAAATTGAATGGGTGTGGCTGTGTTCCAATAAAACTTTATTTATAACAACAGATAGCAGGCTCTACTGGGCATATGGGTTATAGTTTGCTGACCTCTCCTCTACAATCTCTCAGGGGCAGATTCGGCATACTGACAAGCCCTCAGGGTTAGGTGTCAACCTCTTCTGCTAGGCTATGCCTTCCTTGGGCGCAGAAATGGTTGTATTTGTCTTTGCATCTCTAGGACTGGGCCAATGCATTGTGTCATTTAATTCTCTCAGCACCCTGTAAGGTAGACATTCTTCTATCTCTGTTTTCTAGATGGGAACACACAGGTGTGGAGAGGTAATTAAAGGGTGTCCCAAAATTCACACAAGAAGTAATTTTCATAGAAAACACAGGTTTATAATTAAAAATTGTAAATTTTCATTGCTCAACAATGAAAACGCGTTGTTCTTTCATGTAGCGCTCCATTTTTAATAACCCTGAACTGTCAGCTGTCACGCTGTCTTTTTTTTTGTTGGCAACAGTTTACCGCACAAATAATGCAAAATTCAAATGTTGCGTGAATTTTGGGACACCCTTTTATTTGAGGTGGGAAGTGGTGCAGGCAGGCTGTCCCCAGAGCTCCTAACTCAGCCATGACCCCACAGGGACAGGAACATGAGGGGCTGATAGCCATTAGCTGACAGAACACTGGAGCCAGTAACACCAGGATTTCCATATCCTGCATTTATGCGTCTGGGTGGTGGAACACAAAAGCAGGACGTAACCTTCCAAACCAGCAGTGAGTGAGCCTCGGTCCTGCTCAATTTTACCCTTTTGGCTCATCTCTCAGATCTTTCTGGATCTTGATACTTTTGCCTAACGTGCTTATTCCCTGTATCTTCTGCTTTGGAACTGACCACCCTGTCCTTTGGAGTCGCCCCAGCCAGAGAGGACGGTTAAATTAATTTTGCATCAGTGCACACAGGCCTGGGCAGAGATTGAGTTAGAAGTTGTGCTGGTTCTCATGGTGCTGAGCCAAGTTCATTTCCTATGGATTAAGTCCTAAGTCCTTATAGTTTAAAAACAAAAATCTGTTGACTTGGCACTGGGATGACTAAAAGTCCTTGAAATTCTGGTCTAGTCCCCGAACATTCATGGTGTGAGTCAACGGGAGCTGGATTTTACAGAGGCATAAAATGCAAGCCACGGAGACGGATGTGAATTGTGCATGTTCCAGTTTTCATGTATACTCAGCACTTCATATGAACCAGGGTCTGTGCTAAATGCGTCATCTACGCAGTCTCCTTTGATGTTTGCTGGAATATATGGTGTCGGCTCCACTTCACAGATGGGGAAACTGAGGGCCAGCCACCTGCCTAAGGTAACAAAGGTATTAAAAGGTGAAGCCAGAATTCACATCTAAAACCCCGGCTTCAACTGCGGTCTTATCAGAATGGAAAAGCAAGCAGTGCGTAGTTCCTGGAGCAGGTCGGGGTGGGGTCTTAGGTTTAGTGAATGATGATGTGTTCTGTGCTTTACCCACCTTATCACACTGAGGTTGTCTAACATCTCTGCAAGCCAAACGTTTTCTTCCCACCTTCGAGGTGGGAAATGGCTATTGGGAGAGGTTGCACGTGTCCTGTGAAGTCACAGCAACACTGAATCCAGGGATCTGACTAAACAGACATCTGAGTCTGACCCTAGTACGTTTCTGAGTGAGTGGGTGGCCAGAGGTGGGGCCCAGGCATCTGCATTTTTAAGGACTCCCCCAGGGGACTCCAGTGCATAAGCCAAGTATGAGCCATGCTCACTGGGTTGGGATGGGGCTGACTAGGGGACCCCCTCGCTCCTTTTGACTTCCCGGTAATCTATTATTATAGGAAATTGAAGCACTAATTATGCTTAGGGTCAAGGATAAGGATGAAAGCATATAAATGCTTGGATCAAAGATTTATAATCTCAGCGTAATAATGAGACACCAGGTCTGAAATCAAGGATATGTGGAGGCCTGGAACTCTGAAGGTCCTGGAGGAGGGGACTGGGTGGGATGCATGAGAGAGGCAGCTGAACGTGGCAGTAAGAGCTCAGACCTGGACCCGCCCACTAGATTCAAACCCTTACAAGCTGTGCAGCCGCCATCCACCCACCACCTCTCTGCTTTCTGTTTCCATTTGTGCAAAGCGAGTGGGGACGGTGCCCGCCCCCGCCCCCCAGGGCTGTCAGGCTATGGGGAGGGCGCAGGGCACTTGGAGCAGTGCCCATGTGCAGCATGCATGCTGCCCAGGCTAGCGGGGGTTGTACCTGAGGGCAGGCCTGGTGTCTGTGATATGACTCTAGCATGTGATCACCCAGGAGCAAGCCTTTCTCTGTCTGACAAACACGTTCACCCGGCTCACTCATCCAAGGAGGGATTGAACACAAGCGAAACCTGCAAACTGTACTTGGCTTTTGTGATGTGTCCCGTGGTGAGTGCTGATGGTTGGAGTGAGAGAACCTCGTGTCTACCCTGGCCCTGCCAAGATCAGAGAGGGAGGCATGACAAAGGGCTGCGAGCCCCGTGGACAGTGGCTAATGCTGGGGGCCGCCTAGCAGAGGGGACAAGGAAGACACGATCCCGTGAGGGTGGGGGTAACCAGCGCATGCCCAGCCTCACTGCACGGGAGCAGGCACTGGGCTCAGGGCCCTGTGTGTACGATGCCGTTTAACCCTTTCCCTCCACACTGACCATCTGTGTTTGAGGAAGTCCCTGCCCTGTCTGAGCTTCGGCTCTTTCTCCTGCACATCAGGCTTTAAGATTGAATGCTCTCTAGGGGAGCAGGGGGGCAGGTCTTGTTTATTTTTATTACCCGCTGTGCTTTCCTGAATAAAAATAATGCAGAAGGAAACTTCATTTGTCTGGTGTCCCAGCTGACCCTAGAGAGGTCCCTTCTGGCCTCAGGTGGGCAGTAAAAATGGTCGAGCACTATGTTTGTTTATTCATGCCCCGGAAATATTTATTGAGCAAGAATTCTGTAACAGGCGCTGTGATGAGTGTTGGCAAAACAGTGGTAAGTCATGACAGCGGCCAACATTTATTGGGCACTTGCTGTGTGCCAGGTTAGGTCATTTAATCCATGTAAAAGTCCTATGTTATTATCTCAAGATAAGGAAACACACAGAGGTTAAATGACCCCTGAAGGTCATATAACGGGTACATGGCGGTGTGTGGACAAATGTGAAATCAGGGGGTCCTGGTCCCTACCCTCAGGGAACTGGTAGTCTAATGAGGAAGAGTTAGATGATAGGTTGGGATTGCCGTTTGGTCAGGGCTGTCAACGTGAGAGAGTATAGAAGAGGTGTCTTACCAGACCTACAGCATCAGGACAGACTTTCTGGAGATAGTGACGAGGAAGTAGAAAGTAATTACGAATTCTAAGTATAATTTTGAGGGCTGGGGGATGGGCAGGATGGTTTAGGTGTGTCTTCCAACCAGGGGGCATAGAGTACGAAGCAGTACAATGAAAAAGATCACGGAGTATTAGAGAAGTAACAAAAAACTTCAGCGTAGCCTGAAATGTCAAGTCAGGGTATAGGAGAGGGCAGGGGGTGTTGATGCAGATAACATCTAGGCCACAGTGAATTTCAAGTCCTGGGTTCAAATGTTCCCATCACCAGAGTTAAGAGGCTGGGCTGTGTCTCCCTTCCACCAGAGTCCCCTGTCGGGGCAGAGGTCTGGCCTCAAGGTCCCTCGATTCTCCAAGGGCCACTGAGTTCTCATTGGTTTCAGAAGCCCTCCAGTTCTATCAATTCACTTCTGTATTGGTTCTGGGCCATTCATAAAACTTCAGACAAAAAAGAAAAGAAAAAAACCCCAACTCTGATAAAGAATCAAATTATGATTCAGAAGAAAGAATCAAAGAGGACTGAATTTTATTGCAGAAGGATAAAACCAATTGCTTTGTGTAACCGAACAAGCTGGAGCCATAGCTGAGTACAGCATGTTTGTAGGAACAACAAGCTGTTGCGCTATAACCTTGGTGCTGGAGGGGCTGGGAAAGAGACTTTCTGGCTAACGATGAACTCTCCGTGTAATTAAGGCATTAAGCACTTTGCACTTAACAAAACAGTCTATGCAATGGTCAAGTCCACCCTGTGTCATTAATCTGAAAGCACTGACTATCATTTAGCTTAAAAAAAAAAAAAAGCTGCATCCCATTCTTGCATGGGGGCCTGCACCCGTATGTATCTTGCTTTGGAATGACTCCTTACCTCCTTGGCTCCCATGAAGAACACCCCACGTCTTCCTCTATCAAACACTACTTCTTGTCTGTTTTGTCTTGGAGTTGTATATTTCATCTGTCTCTTTTAGGAGATGGTAGGTTTCTCAGAAACAAGAACTGTGTCTCGTTGTATTTCTCTTTCTATGTTCTGTAGCCCAAAGCATCCTCAGAGACTGCTTAGTCCAGCTTTGTGACTCACGGAGAACTAAAGTGCTTTGCATTAGCAGATGGACCAGAAGGACGTCCTTGTTCCCAAACCTGTGATCTCCCCACATCTCCCTGGCTGTTGCTGGAGCCTGCAGCCTCTTCTGTACCACTGCTGCTGCTGCTTTTTTTTTCTTTCTAAGATTTATTTATTTTTATTGTTTTCAACAGAGAGAGACAGAGAGAAGGGATAGAGTCCAGAGCAGTCTCCATAGTTGTACATTGGTATTCGGTATAGTTTCGTTCCACAGGTGGGTGTGGGGCCACACAGGGCAGGGACTGGGCCGGGGGCCTCCTACATGGGAAGCACACCTGGATTGGGGGCTGAATGGGGAACCTCCCACATGGGCAGCTCGCACTGGTGAGAACAGAACTGGGGGCACACCCCAACTCACCATGCGGGTCCACACAGGCCGGGCCCGGGATTCGATCCTTAGACCCCAGGGCTGCAAGATGAGTGCTCAACCCATTGAGCCATCCCGGCATCCCCTGCACCACTGCTTCTAAAAGGCAGCCTGTTAGACTTCCATTGTGAAGTTGGTGTAAATGAACCACGTGCAAGAGTAGGTGTTGCTTGCCTTGGGCCCAACACTCAACCTGGTCACTCTCTCTGGGTTGTGTAGCTGTGGTGGTGGTCCTTATTTTTTTATCTAGTAGGATGATGAAGCACAGGCAGCCAGGTACACAGACCAGCCCGACTACTCACTGGCGGTGTGGCCCTGAGCAAGTTACTCAGGCTCTCTGAGCTTCTGTTTCAGTCCTCGACTAAAAGGGCTGGCTGGGAGGGTTGGATGAGATGCAGCAGTTCAGTGCTTGGCTGGCCCTGCCCCTTTGGAGGCTGTGGTACCAGATCAGCTTCTGAACAGGTGAAGATGTCAGTGTATCTCATCTCCAAAGAAGTGAGGAGTCTCCATAGCAAAAGGCACGTTTGCAGTCCTGAGGGACAGCATGTAATAAAGGCTACCGTTCCCACGTCAGACTCTCTGCTCGTCTCGTCCCCACAGGACACTGGGCTGAGCTGCAGCAGCAATTTCACACAAGCAGGACCCAGGATGACAATTTTTATTATGTAAACATATAACCTGAGGCTTTTGGAAGTAGGCCAGAGTTGGGGAGTTTCAAAGTAAGTAAAGATTTTAGAAAATAAAAGTGATTGTTGCTTATGGCTTTTAACATAGATCTCAAGGCTTTAAACATCTCAACTCAGCAACCAGAGAGTACAGCTGCCCTGTTACCCAGAACCCCCAGCTCTACCCTACTGTCCCTGGACCTCTATATCCATTGGGAGGCAGTATTGCGTGTTGGTTAAAAGCGTAGAGTTGAGTTCCAACTCTGCCACTTGCTTGCTGTGTGACCTTGGGAATGTTACTTAACATCTCTGACATTCAGTGTCTCTATAATATGAGGCTGAGTGTCTATGGTAGACAGTGTACGAAAGAATCAGGATAAAGCTTCTCTTTTCCTTTCTGATAGCAGACAGTTCAATTTACATTAGCCAAAGAAAAACAAACTTTCTGGCTTCCAGAAAATTATAGATCATTATAGGTTTAGTGGATAGAATTCATCTGCAAGTGGCAGTAAGCTAGCACAACAATCTACAGAGAAATTTGTACTTTAACACTTAAGAGTAAAAACAGGAAGCTAAACGTATATTTATGTATCTTGGCCCCTTCCCCAAGGAACCTAAAGAACATTAGAGACACAATGAAATACTCCCTCATAATATGTGGGCAGGACCTGGACCTCACTGTCGCCATTTTAGACCCATTAAGGTCCAGAGAGGTTAAATGACTTGCTCAAGGTCACACAGCAAGTCCAGTTTAAATCCCAGGTCTGCTGACTTAGAGATGACCCATTAAAGCACTGTACCCTGTCCACCAAATAAAGCACCCCGAGTGAAACACTGATTGTTAAGGAAGGAAAATAGCTATTGAGCTACGGAAGCTGACATTTAGCTGGCCAGAAATCATTAATGTGGCCAGGTTTAAGGAGAGCTCTATTAAACTGTCTATCAAACACTTTACTCTTAAATTGATTTATTGAGAAAGGGAAAAGACCAGGGTGTAGAGAACATATCAGACGTGGCCTTTTCTTTGTCTGCTGGAAGTTTGTAGTGAGTGGCAGGGAGTGAGGATGCCCTGGAGGAAGAAGATTTTTGAGAGCAAAGGAAGGAATGTCTGAGCCCTTGGCAACCAAAGGAAACCAGGTTGGAATGCTAGCAATGAAACCGAGTCGCTGTGTGTCATCAGAAAAAGCTGTGAGGACCCAAGGTGATGAAAATGCGTGCCACATAATATGGAGCCTGGCTTGCTGCTAGCGCTCTAGAATGAACAGCTAGTTGCTATTATTGTTGGTATAGTGAGAGAGAAATAGAAGAAGGACAGAGGTTGGGTCACAGAAGCTGAGAAGGGGTGGAGCCAGCCAGGCCAACAACGAAGAGGTGAGAGAGTGTGCTTGCTTCTGTCCACTCATCCGAGAGGCCCAGCCATGGAGACAGCGTGTCTCATCGGGTGGAAGCAGCCCACAGATTTGGGAGTGAGGGGCCCCCCCATAGGGTTCTTTTCAACCCTCTTGCTTGCACTGAGTGGCCAGAAGCTTCAGTTCTGTCTCCCATCATGCATGCTGGCCCCTCTTATCCGCTGTGCTGGCAACCTGTAAGAACAGAGCTCCTGCCCAGACTGCCATCCTGGGGTCTGAACCGCTGGCCTGAACCCGCTGCTCAGTATCGACTTCCATTCCGAACCCAAGCCTTTCGGCCAGGGACTTCATCATCGGACATGGCTGTGCACTGACCTGCCGCTGCTATGCCCGGCGCTAGTGTCACACGTGCACAGGTAGGCAGGCAGCGCAGCCGAGGTAGGGACTGTGGACACACGGGGTCCTCACCTGAGCCTGGGAGGCAGGAGAAGGTGACACATGCATCCATCATTCCTCTGGCCTTTTGCAGCCGACACGACATCGTGTGTCCCAGCGGAGACCTGAACTCTGCTGGTCAGAGATTCTGGGTCTCCACCCTGGGTGTGTTTCCTTGGGTGGCCTCAGCTCACTGTCTTCCTGTTTGAATGGGTCCCGGGATTCTCCCGCCCGGGCAGGGTGGGAGACCAGAGTACCTAGTACCCTGGCAAAAAGGCAGCAGAAGTAGCCATAGGAGGCCAACTGAGTTAATGGAGGACTGAAAAGTCAGCAACTCACCCTTGAGGGCCTCAGGTCCAGCATTTGCATTCCTTCATTCATTTATTCCTTCCTTCATTCATTCAGTACTGACCCGGTATAGAAGAATCCATAGTGCTTTCAATAGGAACTTTAAAGTTAAGAATGCAGTAGAGTGTTACATTGGAGTGGGAGGTGAAAAGAGGGATGGGGCTAGTGACACCCAAGTCAGGAAGGGTTTTCGAGAGGATGTGATGCCTAATGGTGCTGGTTCTCTGAAGACAAGGAGGTTTCCTCTGGCTGGAAAGGATGAATGAAAAGGGAGTTGTGTAAGAAAAGGACTATGCGATATCACAGCATGTTAAGGACAAACAAGCTGTAGGATCTGGTGTATTGTTGGAGAGATTGAAACCCTGGGGCCTCAACATATAAGTAAGGTGACCAGACGTCCTGCTTTTGGCGGGACAGTCCTGATTTTTAACAATTTGTCCCACGTCCTGCGGCGTTTAAAAAAAGTCCGGATTTTTGGAAAGAAGGCACGACAAGCTAGGGAACGGCGGGAGATAGACCCAATTTTTAATCAAGAGCCCCCTCCCCCCTGGTCAATGGTGTCCCGCTTTACCAATGTTAAAATCTGGTCACCTTACATATAATAGAAGTAGACCCTCACTCCATTTTTACCACTTCCCAGCTGTGTGACCTTGTGCATGTTACTTGACCAAACTGAGCCCCAGTTTTTTTTATAGTGTTTTACTTTTTATTGTTTATGGCAAAGAGAGAGAGAGAGAGAGAGACAGAGAGAAGGGGGAGGGCCCAGACCAGTCTCCATAGCTGTCCTTCACCAGTTTTACATATAGCTTCATTCCATAGGTGGATGCGGGGCTGCACAGGGCAGGAACTGGGCTGGGGGCTTATCACATGGGAGGCACAGCCCTGCTGGGACCTCCTACATGGGAAGCATGCCTGGGTTGGGAGCCGAACCCTGGGCCTCCCACATGGGAAGCTCACCCTGGCGAGAACTGAACTGGGGCAGACCCCAATTCAGCATATGGGTCCCCACAGGCTGAGGCCTGGACATAATCCCTGGATCCTGGGGCCACAAGACGAACACTCAACCCGCTGAGCCATCCTGGCCTCCTCCGCACCCCCAATTTTCTTATCCATGAAATGGGGAACATGATGCTTAATTTGCAGTGTTGTGAAAAGGACACATAATTTGAAAAGCATCCAGCACAGTGCTTTTTCAATCAATGATAGCTATTATTACAATACTTATTTTTACTTTCAGTGTCTAGAGGTTCAAAATAGAATCTAAATCTGGTACTCCAAAGCTGTTTCACCTTAAGTGCCAATTCTCGTTGATCAGTGCTGGCTGCCTGGAGCAGAGAATTGTAAGCTTATATGTGAAATCAGCAGGAAGAAGTGCTGTGATCAATTCGTAATGTCTGTACAGGGCAGGGAACGGGAAGAATCACATCTGTGCTGAGTGTTGTCAACCCTAAAATAAATGTTGCTTAAAGGCTCCAGGCATGAGTACAGGCCAGTGTGTTATGAGAGGATACATGGAGGAGGTGTATGACTTGAGTAGCCCCTTAAGGATAGGAAGGTATGGGACAGGGAGGAAGGAATAATCTAACCCAGCTGAATTTGAATTTCATCCTGTTGGAGACCTGATATTCTATTTTGGGGCCTCAGCATCCTAAGCCAAAGTATTGGGGACTCAATTCTTAGCGACTGGCTACAAATTAAACATATGCCTGCTTCCTTGGCAATGCAAGGGGGCTGTTCGCACAGAATCTGAGGAGGGCAAGAGGAACGGGCTTCATTTCCCAAACCCCCAGGTCTCTGGTAACTTTCTGGAACGCTAAGCTGTTTATTTTGGGAGTCTTTAAGCTTAGTCAGTTGGTATTTAGAGACAGCTAGGAATTTTGGATTTCACTCTCAATTTCAATAGAAAAGAGAAAAACTTTAATGCCTTCCAAATCCTGGTAAGTCAAATAAGGACAGCCTGCCTCCAATCTGGTCTCACCCCTCACATCCCTACTACTCCCAGAAACACAGAATGCAAAGCAACACAATCAATGCACTGAGCCACAAGTTACAACTTCCCCTGGAGAATGCTAGACAACCAGACTCCGTCCGCAGCAGTTGATACAGAAAAGCATCCATCAGTGTTTGTGCTCAAGGAAAAGGAGGGAGCTGAGAAAGCCAGCCGGGGTCAATGCACAGCTTGAATCTCTGTAAGGATGGTTCTTCCGTCCTTCACATGGGGCTTTGATACAAGCCTTTAAAAGGCTTCCATTAGCAACGTAATTGATCTTCTGATGAAAAGCAATTAAGAAGTCCAGAAAAAAAAAGAAAAAAAAGAAATGTGATTACAATATACAGAAGTGGGTACATATTAAATAGCAGTTTTAAAGTTTACAGTCACCATCATCTATAAACCATGCTTAGATGTCACTTTCATGATTTCTTTGTAATTGTCCTTAGCTCAGGAGTCCGCATTTCTGCCAGGGGCAGGAGACTTAATCTCATACATTCAAAGAACTCAGTGACTTTCAGATTTAAATGTGATCAGTGTGGGATTTCAACAGAGGCGTGTTAAGATTCTATCTCCTTCTTCCTTCGTTTTTCCCCAAAGTGGGAGGGGTGAACTTATTTCCAGTGGCCCTTATTTTTATCTAGCAGTGATTGGTGGAGGACATTGGGTCCCAGTGGGCCTCCCTGAGGTGTGGCTTGTCCCATGATGGGTCCCGGGCCCCTCCCAGATGCATCTGGTATTGGTGGCCTTGCTCCGGCCTCACCTTTGTCAGCCACTTGTTCTTCCTCCCCTGCAAGCTGACTGTAAATCTAGTCCAGTCCACCAGTACGTCCATGCCCTACGTGTGAGCTTTGAGTCTGACCCTAGCTCATCCACCTGTTCATTTCCGCCATCATGGCTGCTGACCTGTGCAGGCAACTGTAACCCCTCTGCCCCTAACCTGCCAAGCTCACTGGGTTCCTATCATTCTACCCTGAGTACTTGCCCTGAGATTACTGGCCCTGAGATTTTTTTTTACCACTCTTCATATTCATGCCCTTAGCATGTGGCTTTGGAATTCTTTCCCTACAGGCCGCATACACCCCTCCACCACCCCAACCTTCCTGCCTGGCTAGACTTTGGCCAGTAGAATGAGGCAAGAGTAACGGTGTGTCATTTCCAAGTCTAGGCTTTCATAGCCCTTCTCTGTCCCCACTTGCGCTCTTGGGCCTCTGCCATCACCAAGAGAACATTCCTCAGCTTTCCCTCTGATCTAACAAGCATGACAGATACATACAGCAGAACCACCTAAATACATTGACCTCAAGCTGACTTAAGCTCTAAGGGCATAAAAGCTTATTATGATACACCATTACTATTCTGTGCTTGTTACACAGCATTTATGTGGCAATAGGTAACTGATACACTCCCACCCCAGAACTGAGCTCAGGAGGCTGGGAACCTGGGAACCTGGGGGAAAAGATCTAGTATTTCTCCTCTGATGCTTTTCCTCTAGCCATCCTATCCACATTCTACTCTCCTTTCTTAAGGGAGAAGGGAATTTTCTTCAAACATTATTCAGTTTGCTCCCCTTTCTATGGTTTTATGCTTTCCACTTGTTGTTCTGGGTCCTTCAAGTTTTAGGTTTTGATGAGCAGTCATACTTATAGACGCGAATATGTCATTTCCTTTCAAAAATCCTGTTTTTGTAAGCCTCAGCTTGCTAATCTGCAGTATCGGTTATGTGGTCACAACTAAATCCATCCAGAAAGGCAAATGACTTGAGTATTCTGGGCTATTTGTTTTTCTTCAGAGCCTGTGTATATGGAGAAGTATCCGCTTTTCCAAACAGTGTACAATACGGAAGAGGCATGTGATGAATGATTTGAAGGACACACCTGGACTATCCCCCTGGTACCAGGAGGACAGAGCCAAATGGTTTTAGCCAAACCCAGCATAGATCAGCTGACCCCTTCCCTGCCCAGCCTCCTGTCCTCATCATGAGCGTGCCTGGCAAAACCCAAAACTGTCTAGGTTAGGTCAACAGAACCATGCAGACGTGTGAGAAACAATGTTCGTTCATTCATTGTCAGAGTCGCCAAAGTCTTGAGGTAGTTTATAACAGCAATTCTGTGGCCATAGCTAGCTGATATAAATCTCCATTAAAAATAAAAAAGGAGATTATTTTGTTGAAGAAATGGGAGGGAAGCCTGGCCCCTCAGCCATTTGACCTCCATCTTCTGTGACTAAACTAGAGGCCACGTACTAGGCTCGGGGTTCTGTGGGACACAGTTTGACAACTGTGGTTCTGGTCGACACCATCTGCCCGGTTCTCCTTTCACCCTCTCCCTTCCTTCCCCATTCAGTGTTTGAATTCTCTTGATAGCATCTCAATTGTGGCTTCTCAGCTCGAACACCTACCTGCCAGGGAGCTCCCTCCCTTCTCTGCCAGCCAGTTCCACCTCTGGGCAGCTCTGGCTGTCAGACATGACTCCTCACTTCCTGGGGGTCAGAGCTATGACCGGAGAAATGGGGCAGGATAGTGGTAGGAAAGAGTCAGATTCTGGGTCAGCTCCCCCCGAAGAAGTAGCTGCCTTCTTAGCCCTCCAACTCCTCTCTTCTGGGATAAGCAGGTTAAGGCACTTCTTCCTACATGGGCCCAACTGTCCACTTCTCCTGAACACGAATACCTTCTCTTTATGGAGCATCAACAGTACTAAGCGTGTCAGACACAGCATCTTTGATTCTTGGAGGTGGGCACTTTATTAGCCCAATTTTGCTGAAGCTTCGAGATGGCAAAGGACTTGTCTATGGTCTGCAGCTGGTCAATTGTGGGTGGGAGGCTTGAGCCCAGGCCGGTTTCTGCTGAAAGTGGTGCTCTTAGGTACCACATGGCAACAACAATAGTTGTGAATACTAGTAATTAACTTTTATCAATGACTTACTATGGTCTAAGCTGGGGGTGGCGAACCTATGGCACGCGCGCCCAAAGTGGCACGCAGAGCAATTATTTCGGCACGCGGAGCTGTGAATACCATTTAAAAAATTATTGTTTATGCTCTTATAGACATAAAAATAATCGATACCTCTATCTCACTCGATGGGTTGGCACGTGAGTCGAGCGAGTATACTCTTATTTCATAAACTTTGTCACTCAATCACCAAAAGGTTCGCCACCCCTGGTCTAAGCATTGCTGGAAGAGTGTTTGTGGATGAACTTTAACCATCGTGAGAACTCTGATGGGAAGGTCTTCTTCCCGCATTTTTACAGGTTGATAACTCAAACTCCTCCCCTCCTCACTAGTTTTATCGCTTAGAGTGAATTCATTCCTTATTTGAGGTAGCAAGTTCTGTGTCACAGAAGGTTGAACAGTGACTGGAAGAAAGGCTTTTTAAGGATTTTGGGTACTTTTACCCATTAGGGTGTTTCTCCCAGCTAGACACCCCTTTTTCTCTCTCATTCTCACCCCCATTCTGTCCATGTTCATGGGCCAAGAAAGAAGGGGTCCCTTCCACTTACTAGGTTTCTTCTATGAGCCACACACTAAACGAGATCTTGTATCATCATAACATCATTGAAAGCTCACCCCAACCCCCAAAGCAACCTGCCATTTATTTGCGTATCTGACAACTGTCTTCCCCACTAGTTCACCATCTCAGGGGAGGTAGCCAGTCTGCTAATTCCTCTCTACTGCCAGTGAACCTAGGAATCCTTCCCTAAGTGGCCAATGAATAGGACCCAGGCTCAGGGAGGCATGGCCATCTTCAAAAGCACCCACGTATAGTGGATACGAGTAGGCTCTGAAGCCAGAGACCTGGGTTCGTATCCCAGCTCTACCGTTTACTTGCTGTGTGAACTTTGGCAAGTGATCAACCTCTCTGTGCTTCAAGGCTCCATATTTAAAAGGAGAATTACATTTTTACTTTACTGAGGAAGTCAAGCCTGGTGGTAAAAGCCGGGATTCTGCAGACGTACTGGCCCAGTTTGTATCTCAGCTCTGCCCTGACCCCTAGGGTGACTGGGGCAGAAAATGTATGCCTCTGTATCTCCCCCCAAATGTAAACAGGGATAATAGCAGCTTTCATTCCCATGCTGTCGTAGAAGCTGAATGATCCTGTCCTTGTCACGCCCTCAGAGCAGGCTCTGACACTGAGTAAACTGACAGACTCAAGGTCACGGGCTGGTTAGCGGGCAAGTCTGAATTCGAGTCCCAGCTCACCTCTCAGTTCGGTGCTCTTGAGAATGCCCCCAAGTTCTGAGAACTGTCTTTGCTTCCGTTGTTGTCAGCTAGCATCTCTAAGAGAGCAGACGCGTCCCTCACACTATTTGCAACATTTTCTACATGGGTAGAGACAAACATAGTTCCCTCCCAGGGAGGGAGTTGGGCCCTGTTTTTAGAAAGGAATGGAAAGAGTCATCATAAAACAGAGACCAGCCAAGGAAGATGCAAAAATAATTAAAATAGGAAACGTGCTGCTGCCTTGGCCGGATTTCAATTCTGCCATTGCCCAAGGGGAGGGGAGGGGAGGGGAGGGCCCATGCTCAGCTCACGTTCTTGTACTGATACAAGTTTTGATAAAGCCTGATAAAGGCTTAGAAAACTTGACAGATTAAATTGCAGTAAGAGCTTAGGGTGTTTGCATCCTGGAAGTGAGCAGCAGCCAGGGGAGCTGGGGGCTCGTGAAGAGGGTGCTGCCCTTTCATGTTAAACAGAGGTTCCTGCACCCCCACCCTTCCTGCCACCTGCTAGTTGCCACACAACCTTCAGATCTCAGGAAGTCTGCCCTGACTCCCTAGACTAGACGAGGCACATTGGCAAACACACTCAAGGCTTGCTACCCTTTGCTCCACAGTACTTAGCATTGTTGTGAGGACAGTAGACTCTCAGTTCACCAGCACCCATGGGGATTGGTAGAGGCCGGATACATGTGTGTAGACTCTCTGTTAACCAGAACTCAAGCCATTGGCTGGTTGAGGTTTTGCCAGTTGCTTGAGTTCTGGTTAACGGAGAGTGTCCAGTATTGTGCATATCTACTTGTGTGCTTATTCGAATGATGCCTGGATCCTGGAGGAGGCCATTGGCATCGAGAGAACAGAGGGTGGGTTTCTCTAGCTCACCACGAATGGCCAGTGTCTAGTACAGTGACATCGTAGGCTCTTCATAAATACTTAATGAAAGAAGGAATGAAGGATAGAGATACGGGATTTGAACTGGCAGACCCAGCGGGACTTCACAGCAGAAGAACCCAATGTGGGACCTCCTTTTCTGCACAGTGATTGATTCTGAGCCCCAAGGTTCCACTGACAAACACCGTAGCCCAGCGGCTGAGCTAGAGTGGAACACATGTCCTGTTTCCCAGGCCACCAGCCTTCCCTCCACCAGCTTTATCTTTCGGAGCTAATGACCTTTAAATGTCCACGGGTGGTCTGCCCCTCCCCTGCAGGACAGGGATGATTAAAATCCCTGTTTCCCATCCTTCTCTCCCTTTCAATTTGTAAACTTATTTTTATTCCCCCAGTTCTATCTCTTTAGCTTTCTACAGCTGCTCATTTGGATAAGATCGGCGACCCCGGGGTTTCTCTGAGGAGCGACATCACAGCCCCGTCCCCTTCCTGTGGGAAGCCAGGCGAGGGGACAGGGAGAACAGGGACCGGTTCCCATTAAACTGGCTTCCTGCAATCTGCGGAGTTTAATCTTAACTTGAAAGTGCTTTTGATCAGCTTTCAGGCCTCTCCCTCCTTCAGGACCCACCCCTGTCTTTGGGCCCAGCACCCTTTTTCGCCCCAGCATTCAGAGACAATCAAAATTGTGTGATGAGGCAGGCGGGGGGTGGGGGCAGGAAATGAGGGGCTGTTCTTTTCTGTCTTCCAGCTGCCTTTCTGGCCAGACACAGTGCTACTAACTCCAGTTCCCTTGCTAGAAGCTTAGGACCAGCAGCTATATTGAGATCGGAGCTGTTGTCTACATTTGAAAGGCATCTTCTGCCTAGTGCTCATCGGCACCTCCTCCCCCCTCCTCCCTCCTTCTCCCCTACCCCCTTCCTCCCTCCTGTTCCCCTTTCACCCCTGACCTTGTCTTCTCTTGGCTCTTACACTTTCCTTCTATGACTGTTTCTGTACTATCCTTTGATGCTTTGGAATGAATCACTGACGCACCTCCCCTGCCAAGCAAAACAAGGTCTGATCTTCTAAATGGTCCAGATTCACAGGAAAAATAATGTTTCCATGTTCCAAAGGCCTCATTATCTATTCATTTGGCGGAATGCAGGTTTACAGAGAGAGGGAGACTATTTGCTTACTCCAGGGGTTCCCAACCTTTTTATACCCTAGGGCGCATTCTAAAATATCGGTAGGGCGGCGGGCACCAGCTATTTCTAAGGATATTTATTATTGAACAAGAATAAAAAATAATAAAAATAATTTTAAAACAATAAATTTATTGTATAAATTATATACACACAAAGAAACATATATACAAAACGTAATACAAAGTAAATAAAAAACACACGTATAATAAAAGCATTTAAAAAAACATAAAAGAAAACATACAAAAACACAATCTGTCAGTGTGATCTTTGGCATTTCATTTCATTGGCCAGTGCCTCGTAATTAGGAGAGTATGACGACAACCCTGTTAGCAAACAATTATTAAGATGCTCATCGGTAAGTCGAGATCTATATCGTGATTTTATTAAATTCATGTTTGAAAACAAAGATTTGCATAAATACGTTGACCCGAAAAACGATTTGATTTTATATGCCGCTTTTTTAAAAAATGGTAACCTTTCTTTGTCGACTATGTTCCATAA
>PVKE010001129.1:80736-109014 GCA_004027555.1 Craseonycteris thonglongyai | reverse complement strand
TGTTCTCTGAATCCACAACTCCTTGGAATGAACCAGAAAGGGCTGAGAAGAGCCTCAGGCCGAGGGTTTTGCCACAGGACTCTTCCAGGAGGCAAAGGCAGAACTAACGCGATGTGAGCAGCGAAGAAGCCATGCTGCTGGCCCCGCGGGTCTCAGGCTCGGTGGGCTGCAGGCGGGAACTGCCCAGAGAGCTTTAAGAGCGCCTCATGCCTGAGTCTAACTCCCAGATCCGGCTGCAATTGTCGTGGGGTGCAGCCTGCGCAGATGATTCTAATGTCGTAACTTGAGAACCAGGGACCTGGCAGAGCACTGGGTCTGCCCAGAGGCCAAGGAGAGTGATTCATGGAGGCCAAATGGGTCAGAGGGTGGCCAGCTCTGTACAGGGGATAAGCAGGCTGTTCCCAACAGCAGGGGGACTCAGGGCCCCAGAAAGGTAGTGAATCAGGGATTAATCACACACCCCTCTCTGCCGTTCTACCCCTCCCTAGGTTTGCCAGAGAAAATATAGGATGCCCAGTTCAATTTAAATTTTGATTAAATTTAAATTTAGTCAAACATGCTTTTTGTGTGTTTGCTTGTTTTCCAGATCTGGCAACCCTACCCCACCCTACCTCTGAGCTAGGAGTCAAGAACCCCGGTTTCAGGTTCCAGTTCTTATTCTAACACAGGCAACTCCCCACCCCTCCCTGAGTCTTGGTCTCCTCAAGACTTGTGTATAATATCCCTCCCAGCTCAGGGGCCAGGCTGTTTCCAGGGCAGTGAGCATGACTCACAGGTCCCTGGAAAGGCATCGAGCTGTCTGTGAAGAAAGGCAGCGCCTTTCTTTCTAAGAGATCAGCATTTCCCTGCTGTGCTTTGATCCAAATGAAGGGTTTTCAAGAGTCTCCTTGCCCTGGGGACCTGGTGCTGTGAGACAGAAGCTGAGAGCAGAACCCCGGCTGCAGTCATCTGCAGGGTGTGGGTTCTCTCTCTCCTTATGTTATCTTCCTCCCTTCTCTCTCCTCTCCTCACTCTCGGAAAACTCCCCCACCCTATGCAGCAGAAAGAGTTTACTCAACTTGTGTCTGCCATGAGCCTACTACGTGCCAGGCACTGGGGCTAAGTGCTGGAGGCACAATGGTGGCTCAGTCCCTGCCCAAAGCCCCCGTCTGGTTTGGGGATGGGGTGAGGGTGGGGGCAAACTCAACCACTTAAATGAGTATGTCATGGCACACTTTGACAAGGTAAAACCAAATGAATCTATCTGATCTTACAGTTCTGAAGTTCAGCAGTCCAAAATGAGTCTCACTGGGCTCAAGTCAAGGTGTAGGTGGCTTCTGGAGTCTCTAAGGGGTGGGTGATCCTTGCCTTTTTCAGCTTCTAGAGTTCGCCCCCTTGTTCTGCCTCTCATCTGGGCGTGGTCAGCAATCATTGGTGGAGTCTGGTTCTCTCACTGGGCTTCTCCCTTCTATTTCTAAGGACCCTTGTGGTTACCTTGGACCCACCCAGATAATCCAGAATAATCTCCTCATCCCAAGGTCAGATGGTTAGCAACCTTAATTTCATCTGCAACCTTAATCCTTCCTTGCAATCTAACATATTCCTTAATCCTGCAACTGAACATATTCACAGATTCTGGGGATGAGGACATAGATACCACTGGTAGGTCATTATTCTGTCTCCCACACGACCCAAGATTTGTACAAGAATGTTCACAGTGCCCTTATTCATCAGAGCCCCAAGCGGGAAAAGCCACATGTCCACCAATAGCAGACTAGACGAACAAATCATGATATGTTCCTGTAATAAAATATCACATAGCAATAAAAAGGAATGGATTAATAACACACATAATAACACGGCTGAATCTTGTAGGCGTCATGTTGAGCAATAGAAGCCGGACACGAGAGTGCATGCTATAGGGTTCCATTTGTAGGAGGTTCAGGAACAGATAAAACTAATCAATAGCCTAGAAGTCCACGTGGTTACCACTCCTGGGGAGGGTGGGCATTGACTGCGAAGGGCACAAAGAACTGGAAATGTTCCGTATCTTCATCAGGATGTGGTCAAAAGTGTACACATACGTAGAAATTCATCAAGTTGTACACTACAGCTAAAAAAGTTGGGTCTATGTTTTAAAAGTGGTAAGAAACTCCAGAAAGCTTTTAAGCAGTGACACGACATAATCTGATATTCATTTATGAAAGGTCACTCTATCTGGTGGGTGGAAAACAGATGAGAAGCGAGAGCAGTTAGGAGCCTGCTGCAGTTGCCCTGAAGAGAGACGAAGGTGGCCCTGGACTTGGGTGGCACTGGTGGAAATGGGCTGAAGTGGGTAGTTTCAAAGATATAGGAAGAAGAATCAAGAGGGCATAAATTTGAATATGTTGGGTAGGTGGGTGGGGGGATGGATGGGTGGGTGGATGGATGAGTGGATAGATGGGTGACTGAATGAATGGATGGGTGAATGGATGGGTGGGTGAGTAGATGGAAGAGTGGGTAGATGGATGGATGGGTGGGTGAAGAGGCAGGTGGGAGAATGAGGGGTGGGTGAATAGGTGGATGGATGAACACCTTCAAGAAGACAGACCCTCTCCTCTTTTTTTTTTTTTTAAGATTATGTTCTGTTTGACAGAGGCAGAGACAGAAAGAGACAGAGACAGACAGAGAGAAGAGGGAGGGCCCAGAGCAGTCTCCATAGTTGTACATCATCAGTTTTCAACATGGTTTTGTTCCACACGGGTGGGTGGGGGCTGCGCAGGGCAGGGACCGGTCTGGGGGCCTCCTGCCTTGGAGGCGTGCCCCCCTCAAGCCAGGGGCCAAACTGGGGGGCAAGAACTGAACTGGGGTCCTCCTGCATGGGAAGCACACCCCAGTTCAGCATATGGGTCCACACAGGCTGGGGCCAGGATTCAATCCTCAGTCTCCGGGGCTGCAAAGTGAGCGCTTAACCCGCTGAGCCATCCAGCTTCCCTCCTCTCCTCTTGTTATTGGTGTCCAGAAAGTACAGATGAATTGCTCTAGCTGGTGACCACGCAAGCTTTCACCTGAGACATATGTGTTTACACTCTGTAGCTCCCCAGGGCCTCAAGGAGGAAAAGTAGTTACTACAATTCCCTGCTGGGAGCAGACAGTTACAAACAGGCTGGTTTAATGAGATGCAAGGATCCCCCCACCCATCCTCAGGGCATTACAGTGAGAATGTTGCAATGCCCAAGAGCATGAAGGGTGAGGCAGGAATGCAAACACCTCCCAGGACCTCCCCTCAGAAGCTGTCAATCCTCTCTGCTCCCTATCATCACCACCTCCCAAGACACCATTCCTATCACCTTCTCCAGCATCTCCTCCATTATCACCCCATCACCATCTAGATTTGCTGAGACACTTGCAGGGTCCCCTCTTGTGGGAGGGAACAGCCTGCCTCTTGCTCAGAACCTTAGCGCACCCCAGGGGTGCCTCATCTTTTAATCCCTGGGCTGCTGGTGAGGCTGTGAGGTCCAGACCCCATTTCCGGGCTATTCGCCTGCGGCCCATTCATTCCTGCGTCTCACGGCAGGTGGAAAAGGAAAGCAGGGAGAGCTACAGTTTTCAGAGGGAAGAAGGGCTGAAATCCGGCCAGGAGATGCCCCAAATCCCACTTCACATGCATTTCCTAGACCTCAGAAACTGGCTAATTCCTCTCCCTGTGGGCTGTCAGCCTCCAGAGCTGTTCTCTCGCCTCCCCAGGTGGGCGAACTTGGTGCCATCTGAGTAAACAACACTCCCCTTGGTTGTCAGATGCAGACTCATTTACCTGGTGGCAGACCGAGGGATTCCTTCCCACTCACACCATCTCAGCTATGGGACTCAGGGTGGGAGACGGGCCCCTGCAACAGTCAGGGATGGGGGACCCAGCATTTGGGTGTGGGCAATGATCTCACACTGGCTACCAAAAAGTCACACTCACCGCTTCCCTCAGGGGCCCCTCTGGTCTATAGCTCAGCTAAAGTCACCATGCCCCAGAGCTGTGATTTCATCCAGTTATCCTATACCCTGCATCCAAGCTAAAATAGAGTCATTGGATCTCCCGTGGCTACGAGCAGACACTTTATACTTTAAAATCCTGCATGCTTTGAATTCCACCCCCCCCCCCCCCCCCCGCCCAGCCCTAAGCCTGAGTGCCATGGGGACTCTCCCTCAGGCTGAGTAGAGGCAGGTCACTCAATCACGGGGCGGGGGGGGGGGGGCATGGGGCATTGCAGTCAGGGGGTTGGTGCCCAGCTCAGGAATTCTGTATTTGTCTTCCGGCATGCAGCTCTACCCCAATGCAACCTCTGACCAAGCCATCCCATTCTGCAGCTGCTGGGAGCCCAGAGTCTGAGGCAGGGTACAGCTGTGCCAGCTGTCGGAGATGGATTCCGCTGGGCCGTGAGTCGCATTCCCGTACAGGGGAAAGGCGCAAAAGTTATACACTGTGCTCAGGGGGGTGCCGAAAATCATCCTGTTTGTCTCGCAAGATGTTCAGCTTGCAGAACGTGGGGCAGACGCCGGAAGGGGGTGGGGAAGTGGTGAGGGGAGCAGATCTGTCTCCAGTCAACCCTGCCTGTCACACACCCTCCATGGCTCTAATAACAACACTCAGCATTTAATCAGCCCCTTTGTGGAAGCAGCCGATGTCACACTCACTAATTAGTTCATCTGAACAGCTCCCCCTGGGCAGAAGCCATGTTATTATCCCCACTGGGACCCAGAGGGAAACTGAGGCCGGAGTGGGGATTTGGCAGTGCATGGAGGGAGCGCAGCCTGGCAGCTGGACCAGGACCAGGCTACACTTGTGGCTCGTTCTGCTGCCCTTACTCTTGGCCTCCCCCTCCCCAGCTCCAGTCTGCTCACAATGCTGGTGGCTGTCCCCCAAGACACCTGGCCAAACCCCATCAGAATTGGGCCTGGTGCTCAGAAGGAGAGAAGGTGCAGCCTGTTAGCTGGACCAGGTCAGGCCCCCAAGGAACGTGTGCTCGGAACCAGAACCCTGTCATGGTATGTTTTCTTCCAAAGGGTCTCAGAACTCGGGGTGGAGGTGAAGTGGTGACTCTCAGCATCCTCAGAATGTCTGCTGTCTGCTTCCTGTTCAGGCAACTCCGGGGTTTGATTGGTGGTTTTAGAGCTAGCTGAAGGGAGGAGTATTTCAGCCAGGAGGCATAATAATGGTTCCCCTGAATTAGAAATGCACTGCTACCTGACCATTTAGGGATCTTCACTTTGCACGTGCATATGCGCGCGCGCGCGCGCGCACACACACACACACACACACGGAATGCCTCCTACATCATTGTGCCCAGTGGATACCTGCTACAATGCTTTATAGCCAGGATCCCCAATGCCTCAGGCCCTCGAGAATGAAGACTCAGATCACCACTCGAAGAATCCCGACCAAATGAGATGCAGGAGGCGTGAGGAACATGAAATAAGGAGTTAGAGGAAGGAAGTCATAAACACCTAAGAGTTTGTGACCAGTCGCAAAAATAAAGATTGCAGCCTCTACCTGTATCTCCTTGCTGGTTCCTGGAGTTGCTATAGATGAAATAACAAACTCCTCCTCCCTTTTTCTTTTAAATAGGAATCATCACAATTAAAACACATCTTTCCTTTCCCCTAATAATCACAGTGCTTTTCAACATTAATGTGCATACAAATCACCAGGGGATCTTGTGTACCTGCTGAGATTTTTGAGCCTGAGATTATACATTTCTAAGAAGCTCCCTCATGGTGCCAAGGCCACATTTTGAGTAGCAAGAGTTCAAAGAAAATGTTGTTGATGGTTAAATTTACCCTTTAGTTCAGTTGTTAAATGCCCAGATGGGGTTACCAGTTGTTAAATGCCCAGATGGGATTAGCGTAGAATGTGAGGAGAAATGAACATCATCTTGAAGACCTCTGACTTAAATCTTGATCATGACTTCAAGTCTGGAGGTGGCTGAACATAGATTATTGGAACTTGTTTGGCGAAGACAACTTTGGATGAATGGAGAGGCGGGTGTGTGTGTGTGTGTACATATGTGAATTTGAGTGCATGGGGCAGCTAAGGGGTGGAATGTAGTAGACAGTCTTTGGAGCAGCTGTTCTGGGCGTGTTTTCTTCTTCTCTGAGAACTTCCCTCAGTAATGGAGGAAGGCGCTAACACGTGTGTACGACAGGGACCCATCTCCACTGGCCATGACCAATAGCTGATTGACCATGGCTTAAGCTGGACCAATGAGAATCCTTCTTCTGAGAATCTGGAACTTTGAACCAAGGAACATTAAGTTTAGTAGTTTTGATTCTGATTAATTTCAATGATCTAGAAGGAAGGTCCCTGAACTGACTTGCTATGGTCTGTCAAACCCCTCCCCCAACCCCTGCCCTTCCTGAGGTTGGTAGGATTCAACTCCTCCTTGAATCCCCTGAGGGTCCCACCCAGCATTTGTGTCCCCACTCCCCGATTTCTTTCTTTTTTATTTATTTTTTTAACTTAAGAAGGAGTTTGACTTTAAAGTAACCACAGGTAGTACAGAACTCCTTCCAGAAGTAGCCCCTACCTGCTTCAGAGGAGAGGAGGTCCGCCCTGAACTCTCTGTCACTTTAACCCAATGTTTCGGTCATTTTCAGGCTGAGCCTCCACCCCAGCCTCTCATTCACACAGCTCCTTCTGCTCCACTGTGGCTCTCCGTTGCATGGAACTGCTGCCCACCGCCGGTTGCTTGGGATGACAGCAGGGCCCAGAGAACATTTTTTTTTTTAAGATTTATTTTTATTGTTTTTGACAGAGAGAGACAGAGAGAGACAGAGAGAAGGGGGAGGACCCAGAGCAGTCTCCATAGTTGACAGCATTAGTTTTCCATATAGTTTTACTCCACAGGTGGGCACAGGGCTGTGCAGGGCAGGAACCGGGCCCGGAGCCTCCCACACAGGCCCCAGGAAGAACTGAACTGGGGGCACTCCCCAGCTCAGTATATGGGTCCGCATGGGCCGGGCCGGAATTCGATCCTCCGGCTCCAGGGCTGCAAAGCGAGCGCTTAACCCACCGAGCCATCCCAGCTTCCCCCCAGAGAACATTTTAAAGGCATTTGTCCTGCTGACACACGCCTTTGACGAATTTTTACTCCACCTCAGAGACCTGGCTGGGTCATCACTGAGATGATTAAGTGCCCCTGCTGAGAACTCTGTCAGCCCTCTCTGCTTAGCACCCACACAAGCACCCCGAATTGTGATGGCCTAGTACCCATAGAACAAGCTCCTCCAGGGCAGGGTTCCGCCCGTCTTGGGGTCCACCCGCTCCCCAGCGAAGCACAGCGCGCACTGGAACAGCGGTGCTCCCTCGGAAGGTGCATCAAATGACTTACAGCTGGAATGAATGGGCGTGTGAAGCAGACTAGGAGGGACGGTTTTCTTCATTTAGCAGGAAGTCGAAATGAGCCCAGTGCCCCTTTGGATGCCAGGCACGATGCCGGGCACTGCGGGGGCGGGGAGGACACAGATGATGCATAAGTGCTGCGAACCCTCAAGGAGCGCTCAGTCATCCCGGGGTGGTGGAACCCAGCTCTCTTCCTCCCCCAAATGGACCAGTCCTCCAGTGATCCTTCTTGCTGTTTAGCCTCTCCCACGCTAAGCCTGGTCACGCGGGGCCTGAAGGAGGGGGACCGAGGCGGCTCCCTTTCCCGCAGGCAGAGCGGCCCGTCCTGCCTCTCCCGGCCGCTCCCGGAGCCCCCGTGGCCGAAGCCAGGCGCCCACCGTCCCCCACCAGCCCAGCCCGCGTTAGCGAAAGGCTCCGCTTGCTCCGGCCTCGGCGCTGCTCCCCTCCCTGGCACTAGGGGGCGCTGCCACTCCACGGCCGTCGCCATGGTCACCGCTGGCGGCGGAGTGGGGTTTACGTAAAGGACGCAGCGTCCCCCGGGGGGCGGAGGCGGCCTTCGCGCCGGCGCCGGCGCCCTGCGGAAGCGGCGTTAGTGAATCGGGGCCTTGGGGAGCCCAGGATGGAGGTGGTGGCGGCGGCGGCGGCGGCGGCGGGCCGAGCCCTGCGGCGGGCGGGAGGTAAGGGGGCCCGCGGGCGCGGGTGCGGTGCGAGCGGAGCAGCCGGCCCGACGGGTCCGCGGGCAGAGGTGCGGCTGCCACGCGCGCCCGTGCAGGTGTGAGCTCCATGGAGGTTCTGGCACCGGCGTGGGGATGGTGACACCCGTGGCACGGGCGTGGGCCGCGAGGGACTGGCACAGGCAGCGTGGTTTCTAAGGCACGGGTGTCAGAAGACTCACCGCTACCTTGGTGTGGTGGTGGCCGCCCAGGTGTGAGGCGAGTGCAGCCCTCTGTGCAGGTAGGTGGTGGGCACAGCACGTGGACTGGTCCTGGGGTGCCAGCTCGTGGGCCGAATGTTGGTGCCCCTGGCAGGGGTGTGAGGAAGTGCTGCCATGGCTAGGGCGTTGGATGGTTCTGGCCCTGACATGGTCTGGAGTGATGGCTCCCGGGGCTTGAGGAATTGGTGTCCTCGGCATGGCAGGAGTTCCTGCCGAGCCTGGGAGAAGTGGCCTTGACACAGTGCAGTGCTTGACACAGGGGGGCTGCCTGGCCCTGTAAGGGGAAACACGGTCCTCCTCAGACCCTGGTGGATGGGAAGGCTATATGCCCATCCTCCCACTCTGGTAATTCTGAGGGGCATTGCCTCTGTCACGGGGGCCACCTTTAATACCTGCTGGATGCACTGGACTGAGGAAGGCAGATCGGGAGAAGATTGGTGTCCTTTGTAATGGGCATGAAAGAGAGATGCCAGGAGGTGCTTCTGCCACGAGGACCCTGATAGGGACCCAGACAGACCTGTCCAGGTACCGGCATTGACCTGGGCTTGTGAATTCATCCAGCTCTAGGGAAGAAGGGAGGTGGATGTTTCTCAGCCCTGATCACTGTTTCTGAGCATGTGCCATGAGAAACGTGCAGCGCTGAGGGGTCACCGGTCCGTGTCAGTGGGCTGGGAGAGGCGTGGCACGTCCTCTGTATGTAGTCACTGGCCCAGCCTTCTCCTTGGTGGATGGTTCACCCTGGGTGTCTGGGACTTGCCTGTCTTCTTTGATGCTGGGAAGCCTCTGGGTCCAGAGGATCATCTGGGCGACACTTAGAAGGCCAGCCAGCAGCCACTGGGAGTGTGTTCGGACTGTACCTGCCCCCCACCAGGCCTTTGGGGAGCTTTGGGTGAGGGTCTCACTCAGTACCACCTGGTGTTATATTTAGTAAAGGGCCAGTTTATAGACCCCCCAAGAAGTCTTAAAGATGTAGGGAAAATCTTTAGGTCTCTGTGGATCTCTTGGGGAAGTGGAATCGGGCTAGAAGAATAAAAAGGGTGAACTTGGGTATGGGGAAGGCCTTTAGGAATTCAGAAAGATGATGTTGAGGGTAGGGGGGACTAGGGGTGGGAATGGCAGCTCATTTGCCAAGGTGGGTGCTTGGAGATGCTGCTGAGGTTCCCGAAAGCTGGGGAGTCGTCCAGTGAATTTGGAGCCAGACAACTTGAATTCCAGTCTTGGCTGTGTGACCTTGAACAGGTGACTTTACCTCTCAGTGTCACATGAAAAGGTGGTCACAGAAGGTGAAAGTAGACAGTGCACATGGAAACCCTTTGTAAACAGTGAAAGGCTGTGCAAAGTTCAGGGATTCTCATCAGGTAAAGAACCCCGGATGGGAGGTGATAGAAAATGGTGGAATGTGATTGGGGAGGAAGACAGCCAGAAGGTCGAGGGCCTGTCATAGGAAATTAGAGGCCCTGCCTGAATGTAAAGGCTCCTGGTGGGGAAAAGTGGGATCTGTTGACAATGTGAGTCAGCTGCTGAGCTGGAACCAGGCCTCAGGTCTCCTGAGGACGGTCCCGAGTGTGGCCGCAGCGACCATGGAGTTCTGCGGGAGTGGCCTGAGCAAAAAGAAGCCTGTCGTTCAGCATGCCTCCTGAGGTCCATACAGATCTGGGGTACCTGTGTGGGAGGGAGGTGTGGAAGTGTGTGTTTTCTCTTAAGAATTTCCTTTGGCTCTGGGTTCTGAGGGTGGGGTGGGGGGTGAGGGGGAAGAACAGTCACAGCAGCATTTTTGAGACTGGCCTGAGGAAAGCAAAGTGGGTCAGAGCCACCCGTGTAGACTTGGGACCATGTGGTCCTGTGAGGGTGGCTGAGGTTGGGTGGCAGGAGGCCTGGGAGACCCAGGGGATGCCCTCTCAGACATGTGGGCAAAGAGAAAGGGCAATGGGCACCCTCAGAGGGGTCCTTCGAGGGCATACAGGTGTGGCATGAATTCCCCTGGACGTCTCGCCCAGCGTGGGCCCACTTCCCCCTGCAAGTGAGGAAGATGAGGGTGGCTGCGAATAGCTGTGCTTTCTGCCGCCAGGGACCTAGTTCCTGACAACAGGCTGCAGAGTCTGGATTACAGGTCCGCACAGCTAGGAGGCTTTGCCCTGGAAGGCCTGTATCTGTCTCACCCATTCTCGAGCATTCCATGTTGAGTGTCGGCCTTAGCCAGCGGCCCATTTCAAAAGTTTGCTCCCCAAGGCACAAAGTTCTTGCCCTGTGTCAGGGCTGCAGTGTCAAGCCCCGCGGGCGGAAGGTCACGGCCCTGCTGGGCCCAGGCTGGTAAGCTGACCTTTCCATGCCCAGTGGCTGCCGCCTGGATTCTGCCTGCTGTTGCAAGCGCGTCCTTGGCCATTTGTTCCCCAGGTCAGTCGGAGGGGCAACCAAGGCCTGGCAGGCCCACTCCCTGCAGCGCTTTTCTCTGCCACCCCAGGAGTCGCCACCAGCACTTCAGTCCCTGCTGGGAAAGCCCTCCTAAGTGCAAGTCCTTTAAGAGGACGCTTCAGGCCTCCTGCTGTGAAGACTGAGCATTCGTGTCCCCCCAGCTCACCCGCCACACCTCCACCTGCTTGTTCTGGTTTGGGCTCCAGGAGCCCTCTGCAGCCACCTGTTGCCATCTGCCTGGGATGCTGGGATTCTGCACAGCAGAGCTGGGCGGTGGCCGGGGCAGATCAGAGAGGCAGAGTTGGCCTCTGTTACCCAAAAGCAGAGCTGAGCTTGCTTCCGAGTCCTGGGGCTTGGAGGCAGCAGGGAGCCCCGGCCAGCCACCACCTCTCCTGTGACGCATGCTGCTGGTGAGTAGATTTCAGCTGGGGTGGGAGGCTCCCAACCTAGGACTGGACACTGAGGGCACACAGCTCTTGAGTTGAGTGTTCTCAACTCTGGTCCTCAATCCCACTGCTGCTTCTTTGTCCATGTTTCTCCCAAAGTAGCTTAACTCAGCTCCTGGCAACCTTTTCTTTCCCAGCTCCTAAATCATGATGCCCAGCTGCTCTGCGTCAGGGGTGCTGAGGAATTGGGCATCTCTGGACAGAGGCTTCTGGACCAGCTGAGAGCACCAGGTCAGCTGGCCACGACTGAAGGCCTAGCCTGTGGTAGAAGCCACCCCTCCACCCAGCCCCTCTACCTGGGACCAGAGGGGCGAGCTTAGGGTTTAATCGCCTGTTGGCCCAGCTCTCTAACTGAGTTCAATTTCTTACTGGAATAGCTTTGCATTGCACTCTGGTGGACCAGGCAAGTAGCGCTGGGGGAAGTATCAATGAGTGTGCGGTCAGAGGAAGATAAATCTTTTAGAACCGCCAGCCCAGGATATGACAGGATGTGGTTACCTCCCCAGTGGGCAGAACTGAGAACTGTTTATCTTGATTTTTTGTTTTCCTTTGAGATACCGACTTCAGCTGGGCTGGGGTGGACGGGGGAGTATGTGTGTAGGCCAGGAAGACCCAGGACACTGCAGGACCCAGGGGGACCTCTTGGCTTCTGAGGAAGAGGGGCTAGGAAGCTGATGACGTGGAGGGGAGCTGTGTGGCCACAGGTGAGGGCGTTCGGCAGGAACGCCCAAGTCCTCTACAAGATCATGGTTCAGATGAGCAGGCGTGGGGCTGTCACCGCCACAGGGCTGCCCAGGGATTACACATGTGTGCCCATAAGCGTTTGTGGGAAGTGAGGGCTGAGGGGGTGTGGAGCGCCTGGCGGAGTGGGAACTTGTGGGCTTCTGTGTCTGGCTGGCCTGGTGTCAGTGGGTGTGTGGAGCAGGGCGTTCCTGGGCTCCGAGAAGCAGGAGAGAATAGTGAGGGCAGAGGGGGAGGCCATGTTCCAGCTCTGGGGGTGGGAGGGCAGATTTCACATCTCCTATTGTGATTCGTACCAGAGGAGCCTTTCTGCCTTCTCAGTATTCCTTAGAAGGGAGCCCAGGCTGGGGGTGTGGCTCCCAACTGCTCTGTGCGTTTACACGCGCCTGCGTCCACGCTCCTCTGCCAGCCCACCTGGGATCCAGCTGGGGACAGGCTCCCTGGGTGACAGAAGATAGCATGATAGTCCATGGGCAGTACAACTTGGGACGCTGGAGTCAAACAGACCCACATCTGAATCCTGGTACCTTTCTACACCTCAGTTTCCTCGTCTGTATGATGGAGACAGTGAGACCTCCCACCACGTGGTTTTAAGAATTCCATGGCTTTATAATTCCTGGTGAGTGGAGAGATCGTGATGAAAGCAGGCACACTTGGCAAGTGGTTTTGCTCTTGCGGTCAAAATCTTTCCCACAGAAAGGCAGCTCCATTATGATCTGCATACATTAGCAGGAAAGATGTATTAGGTCATGTCCCTTTTCTTGATAAGCAGTTAGCTCCACCCTGCCCTTGGCATGGACAGAATCTTGCATATCTGTTGACAGAATCATCCACAAGAATAATATCTGGGCCCCCGGGAAATGTTTCCACTCGGATACAGTGGATAGTTATTTCTCCAGCGCCTACTGAGGGTTGGTGCTAGTGAGGGCCACAATGGCAAATTGGACATTCCAGGGCTGATTGGGTGTAGGTGCTGTCACGGCGTTCCACATCTGTGGAGAAGCTGTACAATGGACAGAAGGGTCTGCACAGCAGTTTCAAGAGCCACCAGAGGTCAAAGGAGGTTGAATGATTCAAATGAGGGAGATCAGGGGAAACTTGGATGGCGGTAGCCTTGAGTGGTGGGCCATCCAGGGGGTTATAGAAGAAATGGCAGCAACAGGGCCGACACGTGTGGGAAGTGAGGTGCTGACCATTTGTGGCTTGGCTTGAGTGCTGGGTGCACGAAATGGAAGCAGTGAAAGCTAAGATTGGAAAAGTGAGTTGGAGCTGTGTCCCCCAGAGCTATGACCGCAGAGCGAAGGTGTGGTCTGTGGAAAACATGGGCAGTCACTGGAGTGTTCTGAGCCAGTGTGTGGGGGCTGGCACCCCACAGGGAGAGGCATGCTGGGATACTGGGGGACAGCGTAGGGAGGCCGGCTGGTGGCTTGGGCAGGTGCTAGATATGGAGGGCTTGAAGTGGGGCAGTAGCCACACTGGGGAGGAGAGAAGGGAGAGACCACCTTGGTTGGTTATGGAGGGGAGGTGGGAGCCATGAGATTGGTTAGTTTGGTATGTAAGAGGTGGGCATGGGCAGGGGCTGGAGGTAGGGCCCGAATTGGAGCAGGGCCTTGGAATCCAGCCTGGGATGTGTTTCCCACACTTGACTTTGAGCTTCTTTGACTGGGGTGGGTTCCAGGCTGGGAGCCCGAGCCAAGGCTTTCGGGGTCCCCATGAGGCTGTTTGCGCTGCCTGTGAGGCTGTTCTCAGCCCCCAGTACCCACCGAGGGGGTTCCAGTGTTCCTAACGTCTGTTTTCTCACCAGATTATCCCTTGAAATTTCGCCTGCCTGAGTTCAGCCCAGGAGGTTACTATTCTGGGAGGTTTCATCAAAACCCTTTCAGCATTTGAGAGTTCTCTGAGCTGGGGGGTGGGTGGGAGGAGAACAGGGCTTGTCTTCACCTGTGTTTTGGGAGCTGCTCTTGAGAACCAATTCCTAGGGCATCTGGAGATGCTCCTAGCCACAGAGCATGCTGGGTAGGGGCAGGGGCTGGTGGGGCATGGCTGTGTAAGGTGAGGCACTCATCCCAGAGGCCTCTTGTTGTTGCCTCTCCTGGAGCCATTTAATTAATTTATGATTGATGTTCCTGGACTTACTTGAGGTTGATTTATTATTGATGCTCCTTCATTATATACTCCACCCTGCACCTCCCAGCCCATGGCTGCGCCTGCTGGGCTGGCCACATGCTGGGGTAAGTTCTGTGGGGCTACACCGCTGGGCCCCCCAGGACAGAGCCCTGCACGTGACTTTTGTCAGATTTTTCAGGTTTGGGGATCTGGGAAGGCCCCAGGGTATGTGTGTCTGGAGGCTTTGCTCAGCCACAAAATAACAGTAAGAATCACACTAGTTTCCATTTTGCCCCACCTTCAGGCCCCACCTAGCCCCCTGTCCCATGACACCTTTCTTCATGCTGCCGCAAACCCCAGGACTCTCCTATCTGATGTCATTAGGGGGTGTCGCACCTGAGAGTGTGTGTGTGTTGTTAAATGCTGGTGGCTCAGTCCCCTTCCTAATACACATCCTCATTGATGACTAACATTAGTGGCAAAATTGCACTTAGCCCCTGCCAGGCACCACACCAAGCGCTTTTCATACATTAGCTCATTGAATCCTCATAGCCACCCCAAGAGGCAGGAGGTATTAACCCATTTTATAGATGAGGTTGGGAAATGGGCTCTGCTCACTCAGCGAGTAGGTGGCAGGGCCAGGATTTGGAGCCCAGCGGCCTGGAGCTAACAGGGCGCTTTCCTGATTCTTCCTGTAAGTCCCTCCTCTCTCCATCTCCTTGCCTGTGTGCTCATCGCATATCTGTGTATTTAACCAGTGGCTTGTCCCCTTTCGCCCGTCCAGCTTGAAGTGTTCGCCTGCCTCAGGGCCCCTCGTTTGCTGTGGGGGCCAGGTGTGCCCACCCACATGGGCTGATCTTTTTAGGGAGACAGCGAGGAAGGCATAGGGAGGTACTGGGCAACTTCAGATGGGTCACTCAGCCTTTCTGAGCCTGAGCCGTTTGCATACCAGCAGAACTGACATTGTCTCTCCTTCCGACGGGCCCCATGCTCAAAAATGCTGCTGGTTGGGACAGACGCTGCATAGTCAAGGGTTAGGACTGCTTGTGTGTGAGATTCAAGAGCTGTTGTAAAGTCCAGGAATGCCTGAGGCCGGGCGCACAGACCCAGGCCGAGGCCTCTGCACCTGCCCACGGAACTGCCCGGACACGGGCTAGTGAATGCCATGGCTAGCCAGCTGGCAAGGGCCTGCTCAGGACCCTGTTGGATCAAGAGCTGGGCAGCAGGTTCCTAGAGCAGGTGCCAGGCCCCAGTCTGGTGTCCTGGTTGGCTGACCAGTGTCTGGGTCCTTGGAGCAGTCCCTGCCGCTCTGGGGCATTGGGGTGTGTGGAAATGCAAGGGGCCCCCTGAGATTCTGCCCCCCCACATCCCATGGGCCTAGGCAGCCTAACTAGGTCGATTCAGGCTGAGTTAGGTAAGGAAGGATAACTTGCTCACCCAGTAGCCGCCGGGACCTCCCCATACCCCTCAAAATCCGCAGAAAGCCTGGGAAGAGGTGAGCCCTGTGTCTGTTACTCCGGAAAGCGGGGAGACTGTCAGCCTCTCAGTGGCAGGGTTCCCAGGGCGTTGGCTAGGAACCCTCAGCTTCCTCATCAGCATGACTCCGAACGCGTTTCCTCACAGGGCTGGGGCTGGGGCGTGCGACTGGTGCTGCCAGGGCGCCCCCCAGGGCCCTGAAGGAAAAAAGGGCAGAGGCCTCAGACTGTGGACCGGTCAGGGTGAGGTGTGCCCAGCGTTGCTGTTGGAAATCTGGGGCCTGGCTGCTGTGACGTTTTGTTTCACTTCCCAAGTTCCCGCCTTCTGCAGGCCGGGGATTACATCAGGCTCCCTGGCCAGCCCTTCAGCTCCCACACAGCCCTGGGACAACTGCCCTGCTGCAGCCTCTGCACAGCCCTGAGCCCAGGGCCGGGGGGCTGGCCTGGCCTCTGAGTCTCAGCCGCAGAGGCCAGCCATCCCCACTGTGCTACCTGTGTGGTCAGCACCTGCCCACCTCCCCACTCAGGACTGCCTGCCTGTCTCCAGGACCGTGCCACCCTTGAGTTCCCCTGATCACCCACTCCTGATTCATCCTCTCTCCTTAAATTCAGCAGAGCACAGGCCTCCAGTGTGGACTCTGACACAGACGGAGCTTCACCGGGGTCCACCGCTACTCGGGCATGTCACTTACTCTCTCTGAGCCTGTCTCCTCATCTCTAACATGGGGGGTCTCACTGAACATGGCACGTTGGAACTCCCCCCAGAAGTTCCTCCCCCTGCCAAGAACATCACAGGTCCTCATTAAATGTCACCTGCTGTTACTGATTATGAAGATGACTGCTCTCGACCTTTCTCTGTCAGCCCAGGCGGGCGCTAGCCTCAGAGGGCCCTCCTGTTCTGAGGCTGTGTCTCCGCTGTAGCCCGTGCTGCGAGGCAGGCTGGCCCCTGGGCTTCCTTCACCCCCCTCCGCTTCTGGGCCTCTTCTCAGAGCTGCCAGCATTGCCCTGTCCTGGCATCTTACCCGGTCCCCGCCCCACCTCCCTGAGGCCGGCCCCGAGCCCCCCAGCTCCTTTTGATTCCTTTCCTAGTTTGGTTTCCTTCCCTTTGGCACCTCTTCCATCCGGCTGCCTTTTCTTTGTCAACCTTTTCCTCCCCCGAGGCCTTTGGGGGAAGCCCGCGTCTTTCCTCAGAAACTCTCTGACCTTCCCTGCCAAGCAGCAGCCTGCGGCTGTCCAGCTCTCCTGGCTGTGGGAAGGTGGCCTGTGGGGCAGATTGTGCCTCACCAGAGGGGTTCGGGTCTTATCCCCACAGCCAGGGACACTGGCATCCGTAGCAGAGTCCCTCTCATCACATCCTCTCCAGCCCCAGGAGCCTGCCAGTCCAGGCAGCCTCTCCACGGACGGCAGAAGTGCTTGGGCCAGCCATGCCCAGGGGAGCGGCTGAGGCCTTGGGGAGCCCAGCCTGTGGGCACCGCAAAGCCCCAACTGAGGCTTGCGGTCCCAGTCACAGCACTTCCTCCTCAGGTCCAAGGACACGCAGAAGAAGAGGCCCAGAGTCAGCCCCAGCGTCCCAGAGCCAGAAAAAACAGCCACATCTGGCGTCTCTTTCCTCTTGGGAAGTCAAGGAATTCTCAGGTTGTTTGGGTTTCATACCTTTGAAAAGAACTTGGTCTTCCTCCGACACCTTCCTTGGGCCTGGGGCCAGACAGTGGAGGGGAATTAAATAGTCTTGCCACTTTGTAATCTCCCATCCAGGCTGGTTCTCGGAGTTTATGAAGCAGGGACTGGGCTCTAAGCTTAGTGCCTGGAGCTGGGAAAAATAAGAGAAATTACCACCTGGTCCTCAGAGAGCCCTGGGGTCAGTGACTGACATGTAGCAGACACTTTACAATGTAACAGCAACAATAGCAGACACTTCCCAGTGAGTCGCTCTGCCCAGCATCATCTAAGTGCTTTACGTGAAGTACCACATTTCATACAAAGAATAGTGACAGTTCCTGTTCAGAGGGCACTCAGCCGGCTCTGGGCTCTGGGCTCTGGGCTCAGGGCACTGCCCACCCACCTGTAGGAGGGAGGCATTTGTGTTTTTCAGCAGAGGGACAGAGCAGGACCTTAGCTTCCTTGGACAATTGAAGGAACCTGCCAGAGGTCATGTATTTGCAGTTGGCAGGCTGGGCCCCATCTGTCTGGCCCCTGAGAGCAGGGTATTCCTTCTTGTTCCCCAACCTTGAATGAGGTTTGGGGACCCTGTGAGCCACGGGAAGAACCGTTTCCTACCATAGGAGGGCCCCCTTGGCTGCCCTGTTGCTGAGAGGTGCAGCCTCCCCCTGTTGCAGGAAACCTGGCATGTAGGCCCGCTGTGGCTTCCATCCCCCGCCTCAGACCCTGCTCCTTGCTATAGCGCCTTGGCAGGTGCTCTGACACGCACACTGGATTGTGCCTCTCACCCCACCGGCCCCCTGCCAGGACGGTGGAGCTGATGCAGCTTGTGCGCCTTGCCGGCAGCCCGCTCTACTGTACAACTTAATAAATGGCTAATGGAGGGCCCCTGCTCGCTGGAGCCGCCTTCTCCATTTCTTGGCCCCTTTAGAGAGCCTGACGCCCTCCCTTCCCCAGGTGAACCCCATTCAGCTGGCTTCCGGCAGCAGTAACTAAGCCGGGCACCCAGCCCACCATCTGCTCAGTACTTTATAAAAGTTTAACCATAATGGGGTAATGAACTCCCATCATAAAGCAGCTGGAGCAGTGCATCCTGGGATGTATAAATTATAGGAACCCTCTGAAGTTGTAATTGCAAATGGCAGCAACTGGAAGGTTGAAAGAGGCCGGCCGTGTTGGGTCCAGCATAGCTATTCTCTGCTTCCTTTCAAAAGGCACGCAGAGCTGAGTCTGGTTGCGAAAAAAGAATGTCCTCAGACCAAACTGAGCTCCTGGTTCCTCTGCCCCAGTTCCCACTTCCTGCTCCCCACTGGGTCTGCAGAGCCTGCAGGCTGTGGAGGCGGGACCCCCCACCCAGGCCCTTGTGCTCTGGCTTGAGCTGCAGACAAGTGGGCCATGAGGGCGAGCACACGGGTGTGGACATAGCAAGTGGGGTGGGTTCCAGGCCCACCGTCTCCCAAGATGAGCGTCTGAGCTGTGGGCATGACTTCCCAGCTGCCAGTGGAGAGTTTGTGCCCACCTGCAGGGGTGGTTTCAGGGAGTGACCAGGAAACTGCAGAGAGGGGCGCATTGTGATGCAGCTTTAGGTGCCAGGGCTCTGAGCCAGCCCGACTGGCTCCCTGTGGCAGCTCCCGCTGGTGGCTGGCACTTGTGAGACCTCAGCCAAGTCATTTACCCTCTCAACAGCAGGTTCCACCTGTGCAATCAGAGGGATCACCGACCTACCGCCGCCGAGGAGTGCTGGGAGGATGACCCGGGATGTGTCAAAGGCGCGGCAGGAGGTCCCCTGGGAGCTTGCCAGTGCAGATGCCTGTTCAGGCGGGGTGCAGGTCGGCCCCTAGTAATGTGGCTCCTAGACCACACCTCAAGGGGCCAGGGCATAGCGGATGAGCCGTCCGAAGCGCTTGCTAATTCTCGGCTGTGATTATCATCCTGGCAGAGTGCCCATCACCTGCACCTGCCCATACCTGCCCACGTGGGTTCAGTTGAGCACTCCTGAGCATGAACCATGAGCAGCAGCAGCAGCATCCCCGAGAACGGGTTAGATATGTGGGAGCTCAGTGTCTCCCCCTCCCCACCTGAAGCCGAATCTCTGGGAGGGGAGCCCCGGATCTGCAGCTGAACCAGCTCTGAGGTGCTGCTTCTGCTCACTCAGGTGGGAGAGGCCCTGGGGGGCAGGTGCTGGACGTCTGGAGCAGGGCTTCTCTGCGTGTGTCCCCAGCATCCAGATTTCCTGGGGTTGGCCAGGGTGGGGCTCGCTTAGAATATAGGCTCCTGGGCCCTACCTTGGACCAACCCGTCCAGAATGTCTCAGTGAGGACTGGGAATCTGCATTTGTCTATCTCCTCACTGCCTGAGTTGAGGGCACGGCCCACTCCCCACCCCCCACTTTGTGCACAGGGTTTGTCTCTACGGGGAGAGCCAGTGCTAGATGGGCATCAGGAGCCCCAAGCTCCTTTGGGGTTCACCTGGGGACCCCCCAACCACCCTCCAGCTGCCAGATTATCTCAGTGAGAAGTGAGAAATAGGCTCATGCTCACCACCAGCTGGGGATTGGTCGAATGAACTCACATATACCGTGCACATGGGTGGCTCTGCAGTAATGAGGGGAGATTGGGCTGGAAAAGTGTTTCCTAAAGAGCGATGTTTACCTTCTCGAGATCAGTGAAAAAGAGCAGTAGGTGCAGAACGGCCTCGGATCTGGGCCAAGGGAAAAGGCCAGACAGATGCTCATCGTTAATAATTTGCTGTGAGGGCTCATGGGCGCTTTTTATTTTCTTTTCCTTTCTCTCCTTTATTCTTTTTGGTCTCTCTTTTTCTATAGGGAGCATGCGTTTTGTAATAAGAAGGAAAAAGTCGGATAGGTGAGCATGTCTGGTCAGGGTCCTCAGGTCACAGGCACCAGTGGCAGGCCCGGACTCCCAGCATGGAGCCCCTCTCACTTACTACCTGCGGGGTGACTGTCCCCACTGTCCCCTCACCTCCAGGCTGTGCCTGGTGTTCCCCAGCCCTTCCCACTGTTTCTCCCACTGCCTCTGCATTGAGTCTTTCCTGGCTATGGCAAGGGTACCTCCTCCACTGTACACAGGAGGAAAGAGTGGGCAGGAGGGAGCCCAGACATGGGGAGCCCCCCAGCTTTCGAGGCTCAGGGGCAGACTTTCATTTTCATCAGGTGTCATCGCCTAGGCACCTGAACCCAAGTTCCAGAGTAGGCACGTGAGATCTAGGGAAGCAGAGGTTGAATGAATGAGGCTTGGAATGCAGCCAAGGACAGGCCGGGGGACCCACAGCTGTGTGACCTTGGCATGTCACGGTACCTGTCTGGGCTTAGGGCCTTCATCTCTAAGATGTAGGGAGTCAGGGAGGCTTGAGCTCTGATTCCCCTGGGCCCTTGCTCTCTAATCTCTGGGGAGTCACAAGCCCTCCCTCTCTGCCCCCTTGCCTGTTTTTCTCAGCTCTTTGTACTGTCCAGGAAGACCCCAGCTGTCTGTTCCAGCTGCCTAGTGAGAGCGTGTGCAGAGCAGCTGCTCAGGGCAGGACCGTCCAGGCGAGAGCCAAGGGAGGAGCAGGAGGCAAGGAGACCCTGGTGCAGGGTGAGGAGTGGAAGCCACCAGCAGCAGAGGGTGCTCCGTCTGACACTGGCCTCCCAAGAACTCTGTGCTGCCTGTGGTCCAGCGTCTGCTTTTCATCTTCTGCCCAGAGCTGCTTTTATCCCAGTGCTCCCTGCCCAGCTTTGTGGCTGAGACCCCGTTTCCATCCCGAGTCTCTAGCCCTTTGCCCGCCTTTTTCCAATGAGTGGCTCAGGAGGGGCTGGGGGGAGGGGATCCACTCAAGCCATTTGTTTTAAAGCCATTTCGGTAAACCCACGGGATGTGTGTGGTCCTGTCTTTTCAGTCTTCTTTCAAAGAAATGGGGGGGTTTCTGGATCTCTCCCACCATCAACTTCCTGCCTGAACTGTGGAGAGGGGAAGACCAAAGGTCCGGGGGGCTAGGCAACCTGAACTGGAGCTGCGTCTCCCCTGCCTTTGGAGGGGCTCGGAAGACCTGCCCAGTGACACCAAGCAGGTGTCTGCCTGTGATGCCAGGAAAGCAGCCTGCCCGCCCTCGTACACTCACGAGTGTGCTTTTCCTGGCCCAGGGAGTCCACAGAAACCAGCTTTGCCAGGGACCCAGAGGCAGGAGCTGGGAGGTGATGCTGAAGCTCAGCACAGGGCCCTGCAGGGGGCAGAGGGAGGGGAGCAGGACATTTGCCTCCAGGGTCCTGGGCGGCTTTTGTGTCCGAGTGGGAGGAGGAGGAGGGAGGAGAACAGTGGGCCTTGTGTCTCCCCTCCCTGCCTGGTGGTGAACTCCTGTTCTGCCGTCAGTGCCCTCCAAGAAGACTTCTCCCTGTGCCTTGGGCTAAGCAGCTGTCACCACTATAGGGTCCCCAGCTTCATAGCCCTGGACTCGCTGGCCTGAGTGTGGGTTTCACTGTTATGCTGCGCTATCCGCTCCTCCAGGATGGGGTGTGGCACCTCCAAGTTCATTGCCCCAGGAGATGCTCCTTCCAGTGGCAACTGAGGCCTCAACCAGAACTTCCAGCCCCTGGGCCTGCTCTTCCCCCTCCCCTCTTGAAGCCCCCCCCTCGCTCCCCCTCCCTCCTGAGGCTGTGGGTGGGACGTGCCTCACTCTCCTCACCTGCATCCAGAGGCGGCCCACTGGGGCAGGAGTCAGGCTGGAAGTGACTGGAGTAATGAATGGGGTGGGTGGCATTCAACAGCGAGGCACTGGCCAGAATGTCCCACGAGACAGACCAGCTGGCAGCTGCCACAGGCAGGCCCTCACAGCCCCCGCCCCTCCCCCAGGTAGCCGCAGCAGCGAAGTGGCTGCTGGCCATTAACCGGTCTGGCGGGTTTGTGGGGACCTGGCTGGGTTTCTTGAGGGACAGGATATACTGCCGGGAACAGCCTTTGTGCCTGTCCTTTCTGTCCCCCTTTCACGCTTTCAGGCTGGTCCTCTCCTGGCCTTGCCTCCCTCTTTGCCCCTCCTGCCTGCTCCTTGGGAGGTCCTTGACGCAGCCCGTCCTGTCGTCCGGGGCAGCGTGAGGTGGGGATGCCTGCCACCTACCCCATGAAGCCCCGGGAAGCAGGATGCCCAATGGCTGGGGTGACAGGCACTGGGCAGGAACTGGCAGGGCTCATGGCAGACAGTCTCCCACCTCCACCCCCACTGACAAGGGTAAGGGACCAGAGACCCGAAGAGGCCACAGAGGCCAGGCCCGGGCCTGCTGCCTCTCCTAGTGCTTCTCCCACACCCTGCAGAGAGCAGGAAATGGGGGTGGGGGTGCCCGGGTGTTCCTCTCACCCTGTGCGGCGGGGCAGGGCGCCCTACTCCGTAGGTGTCGGGGGAACTGTCACCCAGTGGCGGCGCCGGTGCCGGGATTCCCCTGGCTGACTCACGCCAGCCTGGCTGTGCCTCAGCCACGCGGGAGAGTCTGTGAAGGTGTCTGGGTGGTGACAGCGACTCATGGAGGGAGTCCCAGGAACTCTGGAGGGAACTGGGGGAGACCCAGGCTGGCTGTGGACAGGTCCCCCATGGAGCTCTCAGAGAGCTCCCCCAAGCCCACCTTCCCCCCACACTCCAGAAGCCCTTGCTCTCCAGCCAGCACATCACATCCACTCCCCAGCACAGGAGCAGGAAGACCTGCAGGGTTCTCAGCACAGGCCGGGGGCTGCTCCCTGCCTCCCTGGAAGATCCCCCGCCCCCCACCTAGGACTAAGTGCCTTCCCTCTAGAGAACAGAGGAATCATTGTTCCCCTGATCCACAGACAGGATGACCCAGTGGGGGACTGAGAGGCAGGAAGTGGGGCCAGCACAGTGACCCAGCCAGGGGCCAAGGACCCCTGGAGAAAGAGAAGGCTCTGGGCTGTCCCTCTGGAGGAGCGCACAGATGTCTGTGTGCAGTTTGGGGGCCCAGAGCCCGTCGCAGGCCCCCCCAGGCCCCAGGGGCCCATGCCGCCCTCTACTGAGCAGGCAGCAGGGTGGCGGAGTCCCATTTACAGGGTGGGGCGGGGTGGGGCGAGGTGGGGCTGGGGAGGACAGACAGAAATGTGGAGTGTGCGCTGCGAGCAGGCCTGTGGAGGCGGCGGCGTGGGGCGAGCTGGGTTGCGGGTGGGATGGTGCAGTTCTGGGTGCTTGCCCCAGAGCCCCTGCCTCCCTGTTGCCAGTGGGAAGGGGAGTCATCCCGACTTCTCCAGGCTGAAATGGCAGGAACTGGCAGCCCCTGGGGGCCAGGCTGCCAGGGCTGAAGTTCAGGGGTGACATTTGGGATTCTGGCATGGCTTTGTCTCAGTGGGCAGACTACTGAGCCCCCACACACCCTCCTGGCCTGCTGAGAAACGCAGCAATTTCTGTTGGCCGGGAGCCGTGGGGCAGCTTCACTGTCTCTGATGAGGGCACGTGGGTCCTGTGACCTCAGGGCAGGGCAGCCAGGGAAGGAACGTGCCCCGTGGGCCCCGGGGCTCGGGGCTCATCCAAGAGGGCAGGGATCGCCCTGCCCGGCTCTCAGCATGGCCCACTGCTACGGGCAGGAACGTTGAGGCTGAGCGGCTGCAGCCTGGGCTGGCAGCATGAACAGGCGTGTCGTGCAGGAAGGAACGGCCCTGGAGGTGGGGCCAGCACACCTCAGTCCTTAAGGGAGGCCCCCGGGGGTCCGGGTTCTGCCCCCAGCATGCTGCTGACCTCAGTGTGGCCTGTGCAGGTCTCTGCATTCTTGGCTCCTACCTTCTGCCCTCAAATGAGCAAGTGCAACCCAGTGGCCCAGAAGGTTCCTTCTCCCCAGGATGTTAGCTGTTGTTTATTAAGCCTCCAGCTTTAGAGAACAAAGCAGGGCCCTAGGACCTTCTCCTGGTAGGCCTAGGTAGCCAGGTGCCTCTGCAGTGTGAGGGGTGGGGCAGGGTCCCCTCTTGGACTCTTCTTCCCTGGGGTGATGGAGTAAAGGGAGATAATAGCCAGAAGTTCCCGGGACAGGGCCTTCTGGCAGGTAGTTGGTTACCTTAATTATCATTGTTGTGTACTTGGCTCTCTAGAGCCTGTGGGGGGCTTCCTGGAGGAGGCAATGTGGCTCGTGTCCTAACTTGGCATGCTGGTGCCAGGCCTGCTTGAGAAGCAGGTCAAATGGGGGCACAGAGGGTCTGGGTGGGCAGGAGGGGGCGCTAAAGGCTCCCATCTGCAGAGGGGCGGCCCACTCTCCCCGAGTTAGCTGGGAGACCTCGGAACTAAGGAGTGCATGTTCTCCAAACATCTTGTTCACAGCAGATGGCAGCCACAATGCCCTTTCTTCCTGCCGTGCCGGTTATACTTCCCTTCCCTTTGCTCACCCCTCCTGCTAACTTCGGTTCTGCTTTTGGAGATGGGGAGGCCGCCGGCAGGCCCCAAAAGCTGCGTTTGGCTGGTGAAACTTGGTGCTCAGGTTGTGGACAGTTTGTAAAGGAGAGACCACGATTCCACCTGCCTTGTCAGGGAAGCTCAGTCCCGCCCGGTTCCCACACACGTCTGCGTCTCTTTGGCCAAATGGGCCGGCAGCATGAGTTCAGGGGAATAAGGGAGCTGGTCCCAGGGCCGGGTTTGACTTTTCTTAAGCAGCTGCTAGGCTCCCGGTGCTGTACAGGCAGAGGGTGCAGCCCTGCCCGCCGGGAGCTCCCAGCCTGGGGTACCAGGCTACCTGGGGCAGGAGTGGAGGGGCACTAATCAGGTCTGCCTCGGGGTTGGCAGGCTTCCGGAGGCTTCACAGAGGACGTGGTGTTTAGGCTAAGCCCTGGAAGGCTGAGGAGTTCGTGGGAGAGCAAGACTGGAGAAGGCTTTCTGTGCAGAGAACAGCCTGTGCAAAGGCACTGGGGCATGAAGAGCTCTGACCCTGCGGAGCACTTGGCTGTGGCGAACACTGGAGCCGATGAAGGCCCAGCTGCCTCAGCAGTGTGCACTGTTCAACCCCAGGGTGGGGTCTGCAAGGACACAGCGCTCATGGGGTGGGCCCAGCCTGAAGCAGAAGCCCGTGGGGCACAGGCCTCCCTCAGCTGGGGGAATTCTGGGACCAGGCTCATGGCTGCCTTGAGTTTGGGGCCAGAAGAGCAGCCCGAGCGGCCCCTGCTGGTGCAGCCACAGGTCAGAGGTGTCCCCCAGGGGCTGAGGCCCGGGGACCAGTTGAGTGAGCATGCCCTCAGAGGGCAGGGTGCCAGGACCTGCCCTGGCTCCACCCCACGCCCAGGCACTGAGACCGTCATCTGCACCAAGCTGCGCTGTGTGTTCCCACGTAACCTGCACAAGGGCCGTGCACGTGGGCATCACTGGCCCCAGGGTCTGGAGACCTGTTCAGAGTCACCAGCCAGGTCGTGACCAAGTGGAGGCTGCAGGCCCAGGTTGGCCTGACCCTTCCCAGTGTGCTTCCTGCTAGGGGGTCGCCTGTCCCCTAGAGAAGCTTGGTGTGCAGCATCAGGGGTGGTGCCCCAGCCTCAGAAGCCCAGCTTCCTGAGGACTTAGGCCCTGCGCACTGTCCCCTGCTGCTGCCTCTCCCTGGCTGCACACTCAGACTCTTCTGGGGTGTTAGGGACACCAGGTCACTCACTCTGAGGGCCCCAGCGGCAGCTGCAGGCATGCCACCTGGGCAGCTGAGTGCCATCCCGCAGGCCCGTGGCCCAGCATGTTTGCTTTTCTCAGTTTGCTATTCTGCCTGCACCTGGCTCACTGTTTGCCTGTGGCCCTGCCCTCCAGGACAGTGGGCGGGGCTGGACAAAGGGTTGGGGGTGCGGGGTACGGGGTGTGGGGCTGGCCAGGGGGGTGGCAGGTGGGCCGCTGCTTTCGGGCTTCCAGCTCTTTGCTTTTCTGCGTAACTGAGGAGGGCTGCACTGCCCGTAAGTGCCACACCCTGCGGTCCCCAGTGTTGCCCCAGCAGAGCCCAGCTCGCCCGCGCAGAGCATGTGACTGCAGTGCTGGGCCTGGCATGCCTGGCGTGCCAGGGCGGCGGCAGCAGCTGGATGGTCGGCAAAGAGCAGGAGAATCCCCGGAGCCCTTGTGCTGGGCACTGGCCCTGGGGCGTGGGGGCGAGGGGCGGCATCAATGGGACTTTTGTGTGGCCAGGGGAAGGGGAGCACATGGCCCGAGCCAGGAGTGCCCTGCACGGCACATGCCCTGTGTCTCCAGGATCTGTCCATGGCCCCGCCCCCTCCCAGCAAGGACCGCTTGCCTGTCCACCAATCCTGCCCTGCCTGCCCTGCCCTGCCCTGCCCTGCCGTCACCCCCTTTCAGAAGAATCAGCCTCAGGAATGTGGCGCGTTCTCCGGCCCTCCTGAGGGTGGCCTTCCTGAGGGTGGCCTTCCAGCATCCTCTCCCTGGTTGGACGGACTGAGCTCTCCGCTGTGGGCAGTTGCTGCCCAGGGAATGTGCTGGCCACTCTTTGAGGCCACGCCTGGTCCTCAGGTCCAAGGGGAGTTGACTCAATACACAGAGGCCGGTGGACCTGGAGTCTCAGGGAAGACAGAGTCCTTAGAGCCCCCCACGGCCAGCCTGTCTGGGTAGCTTCAGTCCCTGTGAGGGTGAGGCATCCTGCTGCCACCTCTTAACCAGGAGCAGGACAGATGTGCAAGAAGGGGAGTGCTGGTCTCTGAGGGCTGTAGTGTGTTCAAGTCACCATGGCCACCAGGCCCCACTGCCCTCTCTCCTGCTACTTACTGGTCAGAGGTAGGTGCAGGCCTGGGGACAGACACAGAGTCTACGAGCCCGGCAGCGTGGTAACAGGCCCCATCCTCAGGCCTTTGGCCCAACAACTCTACTCCCCAGTAGCGGTGATGCACCCATGCCCAGCACTCACCGTCCCTCCTCACAGTGGCCCCGTTTGCAGGGAAGGAAACTCCTGTTTGTGTCATGCAGGTGCCCTGGGCCCCCTTTTGCAGGAATGGGGCTACGCGCTCCCACTGTGCCCCGCAGCAAACCGGGCACATTTATGAGCACGTGTTCTCCGGACTGATCCCACACGCATGCCTTGGGCCTTTTTTCTCTGAGGGGCTCTGAGCACTTTCCAGACGTGATCTCATGTGTCCTCCCGAGGCCCTCAAGAGCTGAGAGGAGGCCCTGGGCAGAGGGCCACAGAAGGGTGGCTGTGAGCGGGTGTCGTCAGTATTCCTGAGGCAGAGCTTGAAGACCCTGGGGGACTATGTATATAGGGACCACAGAACAGTGAATCCTGGGGCCCCCCGAGGCCACGCTGCTCGCTTGCAGACGACGACCCTGAGGCCCTGCTAGGCAGGTGTTTCCCGGGCCCCTCGGGAGCTCTGGTGCTGGCACAGGGCTTGAGCACTTAGCTATACCCCGAGAGCATTGCCCATGGGCTCCCCCCTGGGCGGGGCCCCCTCCCTGCCCTGGTGCGCTTTGTGGTCACTGTCCCGCAGACACACGGGGCAGCTGGTGTGCAGGGCTGGGAGGTGAGAGGAACGGGCTTGCGGGAGCTGTGGGTCCCTTCAGGCAGCAGGACCTGCCCCCCACCCCCCGGATAACTGGTCACGGTCCTGGCTCTGCTGCTCGATGTGTCACCTCAGGCAAATCATCCAACACCACTTCCTGCCACCGTTTCTGCCTCAATGAAACGCAGAAGTCCCCCTTCTTCCCGGCCTCACCTCCCGCATGGTGGTCAGACACCAGCAGAGCCCTGGGAACCACACCCTGGTGGGGACAGTAAATACATCAACACACAAATAAGCCAGAGTGTTCGATCTGGAAAGTGCCGAGAGGAAAAGGCAGCAGGAGCGTGTGATGGAGCTGGGCCGGAGGCCTGAGGTCCGGCAGGCGGGCCCCCCAGGAGCCGCCTTTGTGGCAGGAGCCCGTGACAGGAGAGCACCAGCCACAGAGACTGGCGTGGGGGGTGTTCCAGGCAAGGGGAGCCTGAGTGTGCCCGGGCAATTGTGCCCCGTCCAGCGGGGCACGACAATGCGGCCCGAGGGGGAACCTATGAAGGACAAGAGACAGGAGACACAAAGAAATGGAGGCAAGACAGGATTCTGATCAAGCCTCAAAACTTTATTTCGGCTACAGCGGCATATATACTGTAGGGACAAAGGAGGGCAGGGCTATCTGTTTGGCGGGGTATATGTCAAAAGGTGATTGGTTGGGATAAGTGGCAGTTTAGGA